>MVJL01000781.1:0-39656 GCA_002156465.1 Macrocentrus cingulum | reverse complement strand
AAAGGGAAAAAATGAGAAAATTTTATTACTTTTTTTTTTTTTGAATTTTTAGAAATTATAAATAAATATTTAATAATTTTTAAAATTGATTTTTTCGTCATATTTTTGCTTGATTAGTAAAAAAATATTCTTTTTTTTTGGTTGGTGAAAAAATTTGCGAAAGTTTTTTTTTTGGAATGGGGAAAAATGCACAATAATTTTCTCATCAACCAATAAATAATGAATGCGCAGAAAATATATGGCTGAACGCAAAAAATTTCCGTCAATTTAAAATCCCCAATCTATCCCAGGTGCGTTATTATTGCTACCAACAAAAATTTCCACTTTCCGTCTCTACCCTTGGCAATTTTTCCCCGCTACAATTTTTTTTTCTCTTCCGCCAGTCGGGCGAAGACAGCGCTTGGCGGCAGGGGGCATCCGGAAAGACACGAGCGCTTCCGAGTGCAGGGAATGAGAAGCGGATTCCCGGCGGGGGTTGGCGAAGACACGGAACGCGGTGGCCGCGCAATTGACGCGCCGCGACTTCTCCGCGGAGCGGGGGGCCGAGTGGGGGCTCGACCAACCGGTGTGGCCTCGGCGAGTAGACGCGAGGAGGCCGCGCGGGTGGGGCGCGCGCGGATCGCGAGGGAAATGTGTACGAGGAGACGAAAGAGATGGAAAGCGAGAGTGAGAGCGCGCCGACACGGGAAAGAGACGGGAGGGCACACGTATACATGCAGAGAGGACCGGCACGCGCGCAGATAGTCGTGTTTCCTCTGGCTAGTGCACCAGACGCTCGCGGACCGTCGTGCAAAAAAATCGTGCGTTTCACCACTGAGCAAAAAAATAATTCCGTGAATTTTCCTCAACAATCGGCAGGTGAAAAAAAAATTTTTTTCCAAGGAAGAATGTGCCTCACTGCAAAATCCACGGAAATTTGTGATAAGCGGAGCGCTGTGCCGAAATTCACAACATCGCGAACGACGTAGAGAGGGCAACCGACACGAGGGGCCTCCACAGCAGTTCAAACTCTTCGTTTGCCATCGTTGCAATTTTTTCCCACTCTCGTCGATTGATTAAAATTTTTTTGTGCATTTTGTGCCCGCGAAATAATCATTTTTACATACACACGTCTCTTGCGCCGCGGAGTGCAGGAGTTAGTATACAGCGTCGGCCGGGCGGGAATCGATTTTCCCGCGACGACGAGACTCTCAACGACGGCGACGTCGATGTGAGGAAAGGTGAGCGTATTTTCTCCTCCTGCGCTATATACACTATTGTGCCCACCCGCGCGATGATTAAGAGTAAAGTTTTTTTTTACATTAATTTTCTAATTTTTTTATGGAAGTTGGGTTGAATATGAATTTTTTGAGGGGGTTTTTCGTCTTTATTTTTTATTTCATCTTTTTTGCAATTCCGGGTTTATTTTTACCCGCCGGCTAGGGGGAAAAAAACGAGACGGTTCACTGAACGGCGTCGAGGTCGAATTATCTCTCTCTTGCTTGCTTGTCGATTTCGCGCGCGCGGGAAAGAGCAAGAATGAAAATTTATTTTAGACAATTTTTCATCTAAAATTCATCAGTTTATTTTTACCCTCTTTTTTTCTCGTTATTAAAATTTAAAGCTGTCGAAAAAAAATTTCTACGCATGAAAAACTCTCAATTTAATCATTTCCCAAAAAAAAAAAAACAAAAAAAAAACTAAAAAATATTTTTCTTTCTCAAGTTTTCACCCTTTTGGTATTTTAAATAAACCTTAATATTTATAAAAAAAATTTTATATCGCATAAAACGGGTTGGAAAATTTTTTTTCCACCCGAAAGAAAATTTTTTCGAAAGCATTTTTGGTTTTTCTGTATGGTTTAATGATGATTAGAGGTTCTAAAATAACTATAGCGAAACTGATGGAGGATAGGAACTGAATTGACACTTGATATGTGGAGTCGCGGGATAAAAAAGCGAGAAAAAAAAGGCAAAAAAACGAGAAATTCAAGTGGGCTTGAGGAGTAGAGAGACTCTTGATGGGAGGCACGTGATTCAGACGTAGCCACGGTGTCTCATTCAAGTGTCACCTCACTTTTTCTTCTCTCCTTTTATCCGAGACAGTGCGAATTTATTCGCGTGGATTCTCGTGGCAATAAAATGCCAGGGAAACCCCGTGTTCTCCACGTGTTCTTTCGCCACGTGGTTGGTGAGACTTCAGCTAGGGCAGAGTCAAAGGAAGCCAACTGCGAGCCAAAGATAAGTAGCTCTGTGCGGGATCCCTCTCTTGAGCCACTGTACGCCGTGAAGGCGCCGCTGCACGTACGGCCAAACACTTGAGCGCGCGGAAACTCCTCTCTGGCTCATCCTCAATGTTTTCCCGTCATATTATTCAACATAAAAAAATCCCCCAAGGGTACGCAAACTCACTTTATACGTCTATTCATTTTTTAAACAGGCTTTTCATCAATTTTTATTTTTTTTTTCTCTATACTCTCCGAAGATGATTGACGGCAGAATGCCACAAGAGATTGCTTCTGCATCCGCTCATCATCCATTTATGACAGCTGGATAATTTTTCTAAAAAATTATACCGGTATATTTGTTCTTTTGTTATATCTAGGAGCTCTAACTCTCGATCGTAAACATCATTCCGCTTGAAATATATAAAAAAAAAATTTTTTTAACCTTCAAACTCGGGTTTTTTATTTGAGTTTATTGAAGTAAATACCACCTGGCATCAAATCAAAGGCTTTTATTACCAGAAAAATGGCGGAAATTTTTTATTTTGATTTTTTTTCATTATTTTTGATTAGAGAAATTTTTTTTTCTCCATTTTTGCGCTTCATTAGTCAAATGAATTAATTATAAATTTGATTAAATTATAGTTTTAATAGCAATCAGTGTATTCAAGTGATTTAATGCTGCAAGTGTGATTAGTTTATTAATGCCCTAGGCGATAAGCCGACGAAACGATTGATCGCTCCGAAGCGATAGTGAATTTATTTGTCATTGTGTGTATTTGCATTGTGGCTATTTATTTGTCAATTGTTTGCTATTGTGTCGAAAGATAATATACGGTATACCTAAAACTCGGTGTAAAAATTTTTTTATTATTTTTTTTTGTCATCCACAATGAAACAAAAGAAATTGATGTATGGATTAGACGCGCGCGCGACACTACGGAAAATTTATTTTATTTTTTGTGGTGCAGTATAAACGTAATTACGTCGAGTAAAAGCGAATATTAGCAATTCGAAAGGGGCATTGTGTGGGCATACAATGTGAGAGAGGGACCCCTCCTGTATATATCTCCTGCAGGCTCCTCCCTTCATATATATACGCGATCAGTCTACAAGCGACTCCTCGACTTAATGAATTTCCGACGACGCGATGATAAAAGTTCCAGAGGTTTTTCACTGCATTGTGTATATATATCGCTCATTAAAAGATTTCATTATTTTTCCCATCTCCATGTAGCTATATATATTTTTTTTTTGCTAAAAAAGTCTGTTTATTTTATCAGTTTTTGCGATCTATCTCATTAAAATCATCGTCTTTGTGTTTAACTACAATATTTGTCTGAAAAAATTCAATTTTTAACATTTTTTTATTACAAAAACATATTTTTTTTTCATCAATTAATTTCATAAAATACGTTTTGAATTTTTTATCCTTTGAAAAAAAAATTTTTATTTCACTTTTAATGCAGTAAAATTTTGTTATTTGTGTTTTTAATAATTTAAAGTGGTGTTTAGTAGTACAAAAAAATTTTTTATCTATATAAATATTAAAAGAATAATTTTTTTTTTAATCCTAGGATCAGTAGCTATAATTTTCATTGTCGTTACTAATACGAATAAAGAAATTTGTTTAAACTGTAACGGTAATCACAGACCATAACAAATCACAGTTTTAGTTGATGAAATAAAAAAAAGCTTGAATTTAAAACATGCACGTGCATTATTATAAACGAATTTGTGTATATACAGCAACGGAAAAGACTGATCACTGACTTCCGGCACGGGCAAAGAGCCAAATCGTCTGAGAACTATTATACCAGATATAAATAACTCAATGCTTGAGTTAAATCGATATAAATCGTTGGACTTAGCTAGAGATAAAAATTTATTTCTACAATTTTCATACGAATTTTTCAGTTAAAAATATTTTCATCATGTTCTATTATAAATTAAATTTTGTTGGTATATTTTTTAAATTAACTGCAAGGGTCAAGCACCTCGAGAAAGGATCATTTAGTGCGATTCAATTAATTGCCAGCTTCCTTCATGACATGATGATTCATCTTCTCATTCTTATCATGCAATAATAGATACCGTCTCCGTTCTGAATTAAGTTCTTTTAATAATGAAGAATAATATTACATTTAATGTTACTATCGTTGGCTTTTATTGCGTCATTCAATGAATGAATTACATTGGTCGTTGAGCGCGATATATATTGGACCCACTTGAAAATATATTCATTTGACTGAAATGCTTCAAGCTTTAGCTACATTTTTCTATTTATATATACCTAAACCTATTTTAATAAATTAAATCGCGATATTTCAACAAATAAATCCAGAAACAAAATTTAAGTTTTCTTTTTTTCTATGTTAAATTTCTAGTCAATTGTCTAAAGATATTTTTTATTTGTGGTTTTTAAGGTCGAATTTTATTGTTTATAAGTTTATTTATATAGTTGTACAAGTTTAATCACTGCTTTTGCCTTATTTTTTCTGTTTTACGCGAAAATTATGCGATTTTAAGTAGTATAACTGGTTTTTTGTCAGCCAACGATGTTTTTTTAGTTTAATTATTTAAATAAAAATATTTGGATACCTTCTGCGTCTTTTAGTGAGATAAAAAACAATAATTTATTATAAAAATATAGTATTTCAAAGTAAAATTCAATTAAAATCATATATATTGTATTGAAAAAAATTTTTATTCGCATTAAAAAATAGTGATGCGTTGTTTTGTATTGAAAAAATACGGAATTTTCAATACAAATACTTTAATTTCATTGAATAATTGGGTGGTTTATACTCCACTTTTATATTGATTTTTAATGAATTCAAATGATGAAATAATTTGCAATAATAACAATGTATAACATTTTTTACTTACTGAGCGCCTTGACACTTCTGCATTTTTCGAAAGCCCTGCACGAAGAACTGGGTGACGTAGGTGAACTATTGATTTTTTTCCTGTTATCAGTACACGTCAGTGATATCAGCAATTATCGATAACGTCGGGCTCGCCGGACTTTCCCACGAAAACTGTCAGTTCTTTCTGGGTTTTTGGTGAGTGCAGACGTGTCGTGGAGTGCAGTGATTAAAAATTTTTACATTTTACCATTTTTCAAATTTTTGCATAACGTTAAAATATTTTTAAGTGACATTTATATGGTAAAAATCGATTTCCACTGTCATAAAAAAAATATTTTCATAAATTTCTGTCGCGATTTGTCGCAATTTTTATGTTTTATTTTTTATTTTGTATACAAGATCACCTTGACCCAATGTATTTCAATGAAATACCGAATATTTCCACAAATTTTCCGAGAAAATCTCAGTCTTATTGTTCACATTGACTGCGACTATTTCAAGCCAAAGTTGGCCGACTTTAAATCCGGACTATTTTAAGCTTCACATTCACATTGTTAATTCAAATTGCTTTTCACGATTTTTCTCGAGGATCTGCAATCAAAAATAACTCGCATTGAAAATCGAGTTAGCAGACGCTCACCGCGTACTGCGCAATTTCACACAAATGCTAATTTTATTCTCTGTATGCATGTTCTGGGAATTTCGATCGTCTGAGGGTAATGAGCATTTTTTTCTGCCTTGCAGAGTTACCGAAAAATCGCAAGACAAGTAAGCACACCAGACAGTGCACCAGCAGGTCTTGGCAGCCCCCAGGCAAGCATTGGTGGCCTGCAGCAACACCAACCTCAGCAACCACAACAACAACAGCAGCAGCAGCAGCAACAGCAAACGCAGCAGGTCCTGCACACAGATCCCATGCAGCAGACAAAGGACAATCTTAACTCGACGTCGAATCAGCAAACGGCGACTCTGCGAAACGGCAATCCTCCTGCGCCTGTTGTGTCCATGGTGAGTTTTAATGCATTTATCCTGTTATTTTATTTTTATTTGTGGGTATTTAATTCATTAATAACCTTTTAACAAATTAGTTACTTCTAAATTTCAATTAAAAAATTTTTTTTACTTCTAAAACGGTTGTATAAAAAGTAGGCTGACTATACGTTGATTTTTCTACTGGAAAATTTGCATTTTTTTATTTTTCTGCTAGGGTAATTAACCGGAGAATATTTTTACATTTTTTAAATAATATTTGAGGTTAGAAAAAAGCTATTTCAGGGTTGAAATAATTTTTCTTTAGAAAATTCCCTATGGAATCCCTTTGTCCATTCTGCCGCATTTGAGATTTTTTTTCATTTTTCAGCTATAACTTGATAACTAAGCGAGATATTGAAAAATATCATTTAAGTAAAATTATTAGAAATCTAATTCCTTACAAAAAATAAAAAATACACTTTTTCGAAATTTCGTATTGTTTTCGAGATATTTTGAAAAATAGTATTTTCACAAAACTAGTATATCTCGAAAACTACGGGAGGTATAAAAAAATGTTTAATATATTTTTTGTAGGAAATGTCACCCTCAATAATTTAGTTTTAATAACAATTTTCATTATCTCGCGTTGTTAGCGAGTTATCAGTGAAAAACTGAAATAATTGCGAAAATGACGAGATATCCAATGTTATTCAACTTAAAAATTTTTTCAACAAGATAAATTTATTTTTTAACAGTTGCCAAAATTTGTAAAATTCATTTTAAATATGTTAAAATATTTTATCATTTATTAATCAAACGCGATGATAATTTTTTTTTCTTTATAAATATTATTTCCATTTTATCGTGTACTCCAATTCCTTCTTATGTTTGAGTTTATATACATATATGTATATATTATCCATTTATATGGCGTCCTCTTTAGTCGCTGTATTTTGAGATAGAGCACCCACGAGAGTTTCGATCATTCTATGCAAATTGCGCCACCTCAGGTCCTCGAAATAAATTGAAGACGTTCAATATGAATGAGGCAAGAGACTTAACATTTAAGCGCAATTGCATTTTAAATTAAATTTCAACTATAAATAATACATGTCAACGTGCAAGTGGCCTTGCACTATATTGAAAAGTCACGGAAAATATCTGACGATACATCGTATATCATCTCGCATCGAATAAGAGACAAAAGTTCATTTCTCAGGTTAAAAAATACTCGCGGCCTCGCCCCGTTTTCTCCTACCCTCCCTCTCAGTCGGCAGTTTTTTTTCAACGCGCTCCCTGCGCCTGATCACGTTTGGAATGCATGAACCTTCGCTCAACTCTCTTATATTCTCCCCCTCGGCTCCTCTCTGCCGCTATACATATATTGTCTCTCCATTTTCTCCCTGGGTTCCTGTTCCTGCGGGTATTGATTCGAGTTGGCGGTCGGTCACCGCCCCCGCAGCCGGCGTCTGCTCGTGGTCTACTGCTGCCACCCTCCCCAACGCTTCTTCCAGCCCCGAGACGCCGAGATCGTGTACCTGACGACGCTGCCATTTCACCACGACAGTCAATCTGTCTACTCGCGATTCAAGCACCCTTGACGGGCCATGCCACTTTGCCAAAGCACTCTTCAACTCTTGATCAGACTCGAGTGCAACCTGTTCACACGCTTCTATTTAATTCGACTCGTGCAAAATCCATTTCAATCCATTCCCGTTTTTATAGCTTCTATTTTCTACCAGTTTTTCGTATATAAAAAAATTTTTATCCATCATCTGTTAAAAATGTAAATAGAAAATATTTTCGGTTTTTTTCGTCGATTTTTTTTTTATCATTAAAAAAATACTTTATAAAAATTTTTCTTTTAGAAATTTATTCATCGAGAAATTTGCAATATTAAAAAGTCACTTCTTTCTTTGGGTATACCTATTTTTTTTTTTTTTTCTACAAGAAAAATCTTGATAAAAAAGTTTAATATAAGCGCCAAGTAATTTCAAAGCTATTTAGCTATGCAAAAAATTTTAATCAAACATTTTTCTTTTGATAAAAATTTTAAATATTATTTAATATAATGGAAATTTATGAATTTAGTTTTTTTTTTTTTTTTAGGAAAATTCACATTAGGGTAGACCGAAAAAAAAAAAACCAACTTTTTTTGTTTTTTCGGGTCTCGTATGGAAAAATCATAGTTTATTATGTTTTAAGAGAAATCTCTAAAAAATTTAGCTTGATACAAGTATTTTTAAAGGTCGCTCACGAATTTTGAAAAAATAGTCAAAATGTGATTGTAAACAATTTTTTCTACTTCTTGATACAAGTATTTTTAAAGGTCGCTCACGAATTTTGAAAAAATAGTCAAAATGTGATTGTAAACAATTTTTTCTACTTCTAAAAATGCTCGTATAGGGCCAATTTTGTTGGAGGATTTTTAGAATATGATAAACAATGTTTTTTTGATATGAGACTTGAAAAAAAATCAAAAATAATCGATTTTTTGGGTCACCCATGTGATTTTTTTTCTGTCGTAAAAATTGGAATTGTTCTAAAGTCTTTTTTTTTTTTTCTATTATTTGATTTAAAAAATTTTATATCGTTGTTT
The DNA here is from genome assembly GCA_002156465.1 of Macrocentrus cingulum. Lineage (NCBI taxonomy): Eukaryota > Metazoa > Arthropoda > Insecta > Hymenoptera > Braconidae > Macrocentrus > Macrocentrus cingulum. The sequence continues at coordinate 31,012 of MVJL01000781.1, read as the reverse complement.
AAAACTGTCAGAAAAGCACGTCAAAGCACCGACAATAATTGGCAATATCGCGCGGACAATAAAGGAATCGGTGTTGCTGGCATTCATCGAGCGAAATACGCAATTATGCAGCAAACCGAGACCACGGAATTCCGGCAGTCGTTTCACCAATATGTGCATGTATATATGGGCATTCGAACTGCGCTTGACCAGGATAGACGACGAGCAGATGTGGTTTTCACTTGAAAATGTTCGCCGGTATTACTACGTTTAGCGGTGCACCTGGGTCGCGCATTGAGCCGCAATGGAATACCAACGCATTGCGCGTCCAATCTGAATGAATTTACTGCGACATATCCAAAAAATATCCTCCTTATTCATGCAATTCACCTTTTCCCCATGGTTTTCCAACCTTGAAAAATGTTTTAAATAAAAAAAATCCTAAGAAACAACAAAATCTGACGTTCTGTCAATTTTTTTTTCGGTTTTGTGGCGAGGCTGCGCGCCGGTGCTGCGCGCCAGAGTGCTCAAGATGCCATCAGTGCCTCTGCGGGGACGCCATTAAAGTATTGCAGCAACGTGCGTGTGCATAGTTTGAAGAAAAGCGTCCTGCAGGCCTTTGTCGATGCATTTAGTTAAATTAAATGGCGCATAGCACGTGAAATGTGTTTGCTGATGCGTGGACAATTGTGCTAGCTAATTTGCCGATAAATTCGTATAACTGCGAGCAATCGGGGAGGACGCGTGTGGCAGCCCGTCTATCGGCACCGCGAGTATTGGGAAATGCTGGGCGCGAGAACTCTCTGCTATATGACCGTTGACGTTGAATGCAATTGAAACCGCGAATTGGCCCTCGCACTTTCGTTCCACTCAATCATCGATCCGCGAAATAAAACGTACCCCCTAAATCGAGTTGCCAACGATCCTTTCAATTGGAACGTTGAGTTTTTCAAACCGCAGGTAAATAAAATTTTTTAAAGCCGTGAAAAAAATTTTTTTCTTCACGTTTTCAAACTTGAAAAATTGTTTTTTAACACCTCCATCGAAAGTACGTACTTCCGCCATCAAATTTAAGACAGAAAGCTCAAGATATTCATCGCAAATCATATAAAAAATTTAATTATTATATTTAGAGGGTGGTCGATAGTCTGAAAACGATGCTATAGGGGGTTGCTGATTTTTTTCGATGTTTGTTAGACTCTAAACGAACTCTAAAAAAAATATCATCGCGGAGGAAAATGTTTAACACTATTTTTTATAATTATTTCCCATAAATTTGAAGCATACAAACGTTTTATTTAATATTTTTTATGAGAAATTTTAAATTTTCTGCCCTTATGTTGTAATATACTATAATTCCCTGACCAGAAAATCAATTTGAGGGGTGAGAATTGATAATAGTTGGAGGTAAATGGATATTTGATGGTGGCATGTTAACAAAGCTTGCGGCAACACTTGGGAAGTCGCGCGCGCGATGTGGGTTTAACTGATTCCTCGAGGGGTCGAGGTGGCAGAGGTCGACGGGTTTATCTCGAGGGTTTGGCCGACATTGCCGCGGGACATCCCACTCTATCGTGGCCAAAGATGTGTCCCGCGCATTGCCCTAGGTCACGGTGCCAGAGGAGGAACGTATTTCCCACACACCGACTTACCCTCATCGTCGTCGGCGGGGCGATGTCACGCGCACTCCAGGGTCGTGTGCCGGGGTGAGGGTGATGTTTGCCGCGGCTTGCTTGGCTGCATGCCCGCTCTCCCTATTACACCCTATATATACATGTAAATACTTCTTCTCAACACGAGAAACCTCCACCGCAAACACCGATCTACGACCACTTGCGGCCGCACTATCTCGCCCACACTCTTCTCTTCACGCCTTTTATTTGCTCCCTTTCATTCTCAAGACCTTGAATTGCCCCGAGATATCACGGCTATTAGAGTATACAACACTTTTCCTAATTGTACAACCTGCAATTCTTTATTTTTATTCCTTTTTTTCTAAATATCGTGCGATTTATTTGAAAAATTGACATTTTTTTCTTTTTATTTTCATTGGAAATTATTTAAATATATTTTTTTTAATTCGTTAGGTAACAATCGGGTTAAATTCGAAGGATAAACAACGGATTTTTTGTATATACGCTGATTGAAGCGCAATCAACGAGTTGAAGAATCGACGTAGTATTGATTTTGTTGTCAAATAAAAAAAAAATCGTGGAATTGAGTGATTGTAATATGGTATATTATTTGTTAAAAGTAAATAAATAAAGCTCCAGTGTGTAATTACTACTGATTACTAATGAAAATCTGTCAACCGTGAAAATGCACTTTTATACAGATAAAATGATAAAAAAGGTCATATTATTGTGTGATTTTTTGTTACAATTGGAAAATCTGTGGATTGAGATGAAATTTATTTATAAAAAAAAATTGTGTAAGATTTGATTTTTTTTTTGTGAAAATTCGGATGCTAAATTTTCTTTAATTTTCATTTTCCCCTATATTACTTCATAACTTCCGCCTGAAATGTGTACACTCGGATGGTTTTACCGCACGGCTGAGCATTTTCGGTTTTCCGATGGCATGACACTAATTACTTTCAGAGGGAGACACGTAAATTACGTCATGACATGAATTATTTATATTGGCCTTAAAATTTATCGAAGTTGTTTTTACTCGCAGGCCATTAATGCTCAGTGAATCGTGATATTATTAAAAATATTGCTTCCAAAAATTTTTTTTTTTTAATATTTTCAACAAAATCCTTCTAAAGTTATGAAAATTTTGTCACTGAAAAAAAATGATTATCAAGTATTTATTTGAAAAAATATATTTTTTATTGAAAAAAAAAATTTCAACACTTGAAAAATTCATAAAATTTTCATATTAAAACTAATTTGTAGTGAAAAAAAATTTTTTTTTAATGCATTATATCAATTTATAATTTTTTTTTTGTATTTTCTAAAGACGGAAAAAATTTTTATACGATGTAGAACATTATTATTTGTCGTTCATATGCATTGCATGAATATGCTTTGGGGAAATGTCGAGAATATTAATACAGTGTCAGTGAATTGCATTGAAACTCTCACTGAATTAATAAGACACACCTGGAGTTGGTTCCATCAAGCCGTCATTCAGCGCGAGACCAAGTTCAAATCAGAGTCAGAAATGAGCTTTAGAAACAGATATAGCTGGTATTTAACCTCTGCGAATTGCTTGGGCTGTTATGGGACATGTCAATTGGTGTATGAAAAGGACCTTGGCAACGGCTCTACCAAGCTAGCTAGTCTTCTATATACGCGCCAAGTTGGGAAAACTATTTCTCATGGGTTATCGAGAGAAGCTCAAATGCAGCCAAATTCGAGTTCTCATGCCCTTTACGTCCCCTCGCGCCACAGCTTTTGTTTTCATCTTGATGTCTGCCTACGAACTTCCTCTGGTACAATGAAATTCACGTAGAATTTCCAGCCGCACTAACCGACCCGAGAAAATTCGTTTCCGTCCCTGGCAACGAGACGGTTGGATTACCTTCGTGATTCAATGTTGGCTAATTGAATTGTCTCGTGACAATCGTCATCTCTGTACAACTACATGAAACATTTCCAATTCAATCTGTCTGAATTAATTGTTTTCTATAAAATCAATCAATTTATCCTCCAAAAAAAACAAATTTTCAAAAATTTCCTTTTCGTCGAATTTCAAACATTTATAAACAACGTTATTTCCAATAATATATCTAAAATCCACAAAAAAAAAACTTTTTTATTGAAATTTTTTTCTGTAAAAATCAATTTTTCATCATATTTTTAAGAAGAAATTTTTTTTTTTTCGAATAATAAATTTTTATCTTTCTTGATTTTCTATAGAGAAAATTTTAAATTCATAAAATTATGAAAACACATTTAGAAAAAGTAAAAAAAAAAAAGATTTGCACTCTAGTATTGTTGAAAACAAGTAGAAAAACTGGTTGTATCTTCCTCTTGAGTTGGTTGAATGTAAGCTCAGTGTTTCGCGTGTGGCTATAAATTTTCACAGCTTCTCTCATATACCAAAGAGGATAAAGTGAGATAAAGAAAGTACGAGAAGCAACAGAAGCAAGTGATGCGCCAACCTCGAGATATCAAAGCCAGATCCGAAGTTTTAACGGGATAAGCCAGAAGCTTGTTCGAGATTTCTTCTTTTTTTCCTCTCTGTCTTGACTTTATTTTTATTTTTCTTCACCCTGCTATTTTTCTTGTTGGCAGAAAGCGCAAGTGAAAAGTACTTGAGTGTGATAGAGAAGAGTAGCAAAACAAAGAGAGAGCCTGCGTGAAAAATATAACAGTCAAGTTAATAAAATATTCATTGAGTCTATAAGATCTTGTATATCCTCTTAGCTATATAGATTTTATATGACAAAAAAATGAACAAACAATATCATAATAATTTAATAAAATTCAGTTGCATCAATTTTCTCTGCTATTAACATATATTAAATAAATATTAGGGTGGCCTGAAAAAACCGAGTATTTTTCTTTTTCATGTCTTGTATTACAAAATCATAGTTTTTCATAGGTGACCTGAACTGAAACTTTGTAAAACTTATTTATATTACATTAAAAAAAAAATTGCCATAGCGTATATAGAGGAAATAGTACATTGTTTACCAAGGGAGCAAAAGAGGTAAACATACAACTTTTCGTCGTGGCGGGAGGAAATAGGATTTTTGCTCCCTCTTTTCTAGGAGCAATTTCGCTCCCGGAAAAGAGGGAACAAAAACCGCATTTACTTCCGCTATGACGAAAATAGTACATTGTTCACCAAGGGAGGAAAAAAGGTCATTTCGACCGTGAAAAGTTTACTTGGAGCAGATATTCACGTTCGAAATAACCTCTTTTGCATCCCGAGGTAAACATACTATTTTTCGTCGTAGCGGGAGCAAAAACCCCATTTACTCCCGCTATGACGAAAAAAAAAAAATTTCTACAATCCCATTTTGATTTTTTTTTTAGAGATTTCAGAATTTGTGAGCGACCTCTAAAAAAACTTGTATTGGACCAATTTTTTCAAAAGATTCTTAAAATATGATAAACCTCATTTTTTTTATACAAGACCGGAAAATAAATAATAAAATCTGGTAATTGTCTGTTACAGTCGCCCGGAGTAATGCCATTCTACGGCGACACGAGTACAGGTTTCCGACCAGCAGCGGGTTTCAGTAACGCTGTGTGGCATCAGGGGGTTGCACCCGTCGGTGCAGTCACAGTGGAAGCGACTCCAGCAGCCTGGCCACCACAGCAGTTTATTCAGCAGATTCCAGCGCCGAATCAGCTCGAAGAACTGAGGTATCACACTCAGTACGGAGCAGCAACGCCCTACCACCCTCAACCAGGTGATTCACTAAGTAATTAAAATTTTTCTTGACTCTTTACACCCGTAAAAAAACGTTTTATCCACCCCGAGCCCTTGACACTGGTAACTTAGCCTACAAAAAAGTCTAAAAAGACACAATTTTTGTTGGGACAGTTGCGTATCAGCAGCAAGCATTCATCGCGACAGATCAGTCGGCGTTTCAACGCGCGGGAAGTACCGGACAGTACGCAATCGCAGGCCAGCCATCGCCTCTGGCACCCGTAGCCGCGCAAGCGGGAGTAACGTCATCGCAGCGCCCTCTAAACGGTCAATTCATGGAGTCGGTAGCGACGGCAGGGCAGTCGGTGGGCTACGAGTCGCGTCAGGAGTACGTGAATGGATACCAGCAGCAGGTAAGGCATCAACTGGTCCGTGAGTCTTGCTGCGGTTGATAAAATTCAGCCGTCAGTTTCGTAGAATCAGTCGTTAGACAGCAAAACAGGATCGCGCGGGTGATAATCAAAGTGGAACGACCGATTTTAAGTTACAGATCGAATGATCCTCTTTTCAGGATGTGACAATGGCCCCGCCGCCCTCGACAACCCCAACGAGTCGCAGCAGCTCGGTCCACCTGGACCCGCAGCAGCAGACAACAGCGCAGCAACAATCTCAAACAACAGCAGACACGCAGGTCAAGGGATTCGCCACGATCGCCCCGTCCAATGTGTCGGGAAACGAGATGCCTGGGTATCCACTTCAACCGGGCCCACAGAGTTCACACAACTCTAACGGATATCCAGGCTACGTGGAAATGGGTCAACAGCAGCAGAGCCAGTGGCAACAGCAACAGCAGCAGCAGCAAATTCCTCTGCAGCCAGCCGTGTCTGACGCGAGTCAGGCTCATTTGTGGTCTGATACAAACTCGAATACAAAAATGGGCGGAGTTAACGACATGACGTGGTCAGATGCGCGATTGCAGCAGCATAATTTGCCGAGCGGCCTGAAAAATCAGGGCGATCAGACCATGTCGATGCGGCAGGAGGGTCACATGACTTGGGAGAACAGTAGTAGCGCGAAGGAGCGGCAAACGCCGCAGTCGTGGCCGGAAAACGAGAGTCAATCGCAGGCAAATTGGCCTCAGCAGAGTCCAAAAATGCGAGAACGATTGACTCCATCGTCGCAGCAGCAACAGCAACAGCAGCAGGGCTGGCCGCAGCACTCGCCAAAAACCGTAGATCAGCAGCAGAACCCTCGCATGACGCCCTCGGGCCAGCACAGTTGGCAACAGAGCAGTCCCGAGCTTCAGCAGAATAACGGTCACCCAAATCCGCGGCTGACACCGTCAGGGCAACAGCAGCAACAGCAATGGCAGCAGACACAGCAGACAAAGATTGAGCAAAACCCGCGCTTGACTCCGTCGAATCAAATGTCCTGGCCCGACACGCCAACTAGTCAACCGAACTGGTCACCGAGCAGTATGAAGAGCGACGGCAGTCAGCAGCTGCAGCAGCAGTGGCCTGATTCGCAGCCAAGTCCGCGGCGCACGCCTAGTCATCAGTCGAGCGCGTGGAGTCAGCAGGCGCAGGATAGCAAAATGGATAGTCAGATGAGCTGGTCGCCGAGTTCAGACAATCCGGCGAATTGGGGACAGCAGAATTCGAAGCAGGACATGCAAAATTCCGGGGAAAGAATCATATGGCAGCAGCAGCAGCAGCAGCAGCAGCAACAACAACAACCGCAACAACAGAACCCTGAAGGCAATAAATCGAATGGTTATCAAGACAATCAGGATCAATCGAATAGATCTAATCTAAACAATCGTTTAAAATCGATGATACTCAATAAACAGCAACAGCAAATACAACATCAGCAGATGCAGCAGCATCAAATGACCGCCAATAATCCTAATAGCTCAAATGATGAATTTCCGCCGGACGATAGAATACGAGATCTGCACGAAAATTCGCAGGAAAAAATGCAGGATAAGCGATCAGAACAGTATCTTAATCAGTCTGCCATGATGTCAATGGCTCAAACCAACGAATCTATGACCGGTAATTTTTTATTGCATAGCCACCACCCCCGGGCCGATAGTTTGCCCGGCGGTGGTGGCTTATGGGAATGGACGGGAGGAGGAGAAGAAGGAGGAGGTCATTTAACCAATAATAATAGTATCAATGCTCAAATAATTCCGGAAACTGGAATAGCCGCCATTCAGAATTTTATAAAATACAGTGAAAACAGGGAAGAAGTCAACGAAGATATGTGCTCAAAAACCTCTTGGCAATCAAATCAGCATCAACGACAAATTTCGCACAATCTTGACAATAAAGAATTAAATCCGGCAAATTTTCCGGTCAATAGTGCAGAATCTGAAAAAGCCACACAAGAAATTGCGATTAAAGATGATAAAATTCATAGTCTCACTCAAACATCAAAAGAATCGATTGCCGACTCTAATAATCAGCTGAGAGACAAGAGTGAAATGACTTACAGTACTAATCAGACAATAAAGCAGGAGATTATCGACTACTCGGCGGATTTGCGCAGTGAACGAGATGAGTCGTGTCCGGCAAAGATAAAAGCTGAGCCGGACGACGATGAGGTGGAGGGAGTGGAGTATAAATTTCGGGGTGACGGAGGTCCCGCAAAGTTGGACACGGATGGAGGCTCCTGGTGTTGTCGACGAGGAGGCACTGATCAACCATCGGCAGATCATCTTCGCGACGGCTGCTGTCAGGGCCTTCAGACCAAGGACGAAATCCTCGCAGAATCGGCGGAAAAATCGGATGTGAAGAGCGAAGGTCCGGTCAGTCCAAAAACTACAACTGCCGGCAAGCAGCACGATCTTGTAGACAAACTGAAGAACAATGTGAGGACAGAAGTTCCGGATTGCGACTGTTTCCCGGCCGACAAATGTGAGTTGCCATTGTGTATTCCGCACGACACTAACATTGAGCGAACACACTAATCATCATCGCGTACACAACGACTAAAATTACCCAGTAAAAAAAAACAGACAGACATATTCCCACATTGTAAACGAATGAAAAAACCAAATAAATAATTACAACAAGGCCATGAAGAGCAGCTTTAGCGTAAAAAAAATCAGCAATACAGTAATACCTATGTGGCTTCTTTAAATTCGCAATCGTCGATGTTGTAAGTAAAATGAGGTTGAACCACAAGGTCCACCGGAGCCTGGATCCTACTACACGCATCTTGGTGCCGCCGCCAGTTTGGCAGAGCTTCGCAAAGATCTGGAGAGAAGAACGGGCCTCAATGGCAAGGCCATTCGCTTTGAGAAGGTTGTTTACACCGGGAAGGAGGGCAAAACTACTCAAGGATGTCCAATGGCCAAATGGGTAAGCAAATCTTCCATTATTCACTTGAGAAAAAATTAAATAACCTATTGAACATTGAATACCGATAATATTAAATTTGCCTGTAGAATTGCGAGTAATACTGGGTGTTTTACAGGTTTTGAGGCGCTCCGGCATCGAGGAGAAAATCCTGACAATCGTGAAGCATCGCCAGGGCCACAAATGTGCAACAGCTTGGATCGTAGTGGTGATGGTGGCTTGGGAGGGTGTGCCTACGCATGAAGCAGATCGAATTTATTCGCTTTTAACGCACAAGCTCAATCGTTTTGGTCTTCCAACGACTCGCAGATGCGGCACTAATGAACCGCGCACTTGTGCCTGTCAAGGCCTCGATCCAGACATTTGTGGCGCCAGTTACTCCTTCGGGTGTTCGTGGTCGATGTACTACAATGGGTGCAAATACGCGCGCAGCAAGACCGTTCGCAAGTTCCGATTATCCGTCAAGTCGGAGGTGAGTTTTTTACTTTACTTATGGCCTCTCCCGACGTGGTGAACGGCGTTTCTTACCTTTTTTTCTTAATGCGATCTTCAGGAACAGGAAGTGGAAGAGCGGATGCATGTTCTGGCGACTCTTTTGTCCCCTCTGTACCTGAGCTTAGCCCCGGAAGCCTTCAACAACCAGACGCAATTTGAACGCGAAGCCAGCGAGTGTCGATTGGGGTTCAAACCCGGCAGACCTTTTTCAGGGGTGACTGCCTGCATCGACTTTTGCGCACATTCACACAGAGACCTTCACAACATGAACAACGGCTGTACAGTGGTTGGTATTTCTTCCTCTATCTGTTTCAAAATTCTTAGAGTTTATTGTGTTTAAAGTAATAATTGTTAAGCCACCAGTTTTTGTACAATAATTTTGAACACTATATCCTTCCGTGAAAATTTATAAAATTTTACAATGACCCGTATAATTTTTTTCCTACTTAAAAAAGGTCACGAAAAAAAATTAACTAATACTTTTTGTCTGATAACACTTTTCTAAAACTTAATATAACATAATTTTCTAGGTGGTGAGTCTCACGAAACATCGAACGCTCGCCAAACCGGAGGACGAACAGCTTCACGTTCTTCCCTTGTACATCATGGACGACACTGACGAGAACGGTTCCAAAGCCGGTCAGCAGGAAAAAATCAAATCCGGCGCCATAGACGTACTAACCAAGTAAACATGTCGCTTTAAAATTGATCAAAAAAATCCAATAATTTGTGTTTTAACCGGCAATAATTTCAGATATCCCTGCGAAGTTCGAGTCCGCTCGGTGCCACTGCAGCCCTGTCGGCGTCACGGCAAGAAGCGCAAAGAGGAGGAGCCGGACGCGGTGACGGCGAAAAAAGAGGTAACGAAACCCATGGAAAAAATCATGGAGCCGCGACCACCGTATCAGGACCCCTCTAGATCACGGGATCCTCAGCTCGAGATGGCTCCGATGTTTGACGGCATGGACGCGCAACTGCAGAGTTCCCAAGTGTCATCAACGGTGCTGGACAGTCCGGTGTCAATGTACCAAACGTGGAACTACCAGGGAGAGCAGCAGTGGAGCCGGGGGAGTTGGTTGGAGCAGCGTAAAAACAACTGGTTGAACCCCTGGAACGAGTATCCCTTCGGGAGCCTCGAGAGAGAAGTCAAAGTGGACCCCGACAGTACGAGCCTGGACGATACTCGGCCGAGAAGTACGTTTTCACAGGAGGAGCATCGTCCACGCTCGCGAAACCTCCCGAATTCGACGGCAGAGTCTCCGCGCGGGAGTTACATGAACTCTCCGCGCGGGCTAGCAATGTCTCCGCGAACTTCGCTGCCTCCAACACCCGGTGAGGCGAGTTACACGAGCCACACGCCATCTCCACGGGCGCCGTCAACACCGCATGACGCAAAAATGGTATCTCCGCGGAGTTCAGGGTACCCAGCAACCCCGGGGGACTCATACAGCCTCGGATCACCGTGTCGAAGTTACTCTAGCGTTGATTGCCGACAAATCGCAGCGCACGAGCAGCAAAATCCGTCTCCGCGAGGGGGCCAGCACACTCCGGGCCCTGAAAGTCACCGAATCCAGTCGCCAGTGAACCAGCAGCGACTAGCATCGCCCACGCAGCGATACCCGGGTGCTGTGGCTTACGCGGAGCATCCTGGACAGCACTCGCCGAAATCTTACGTGAACCAGAGCTATCCAGGTCCACGGCTGCCTCACCCACCTCAGCATCATCCCACAGACTCGATTCACCATCCGAGAACTAATTATTCCCATCCACAGTGTGAAATAAACCGGGCTGATGTATATTCTGCGGTTTCCAGTGGCAATTTCAATCAGTACGCGCCGCCTGTGCAGCAGCAGCAGCAGCAGTTGCCAGCAAATTTTGCTGGTATGAACGACCAGAAAAAGCAAGATCATTCAGCGTTGTCCAATGTAAATCCAAATTGGAATGCTCTAAACGCCTGGGGGCCAAATATCTCTAGGGAACATCAACCTCCAGCACAGCCAGTGCAGGATCAGAGGCCGCAAACGTGGTGCGAGCAAAATTCACCCGCTGAATCGGGGAAAAATGTTTGTTGGGAGGCTCCAAATGCTCCGTCGCCCTTCCGTGTGCCGAAAGGCCGGCCACCATCTCGAACTGCGCCAAATCAAAATTTATCCGAGACAAATGCCTATCAGAGTCCATTCAATCGGACTTTTCTGAAGCCTCCAGAGCCTAAGCACGAGCAGATGTATCCGGACTGTGCGCCAAACCGTCCAAACAATCATCCCAAACGTTCGGAATGGCCCGAGGACAAATTACGCGAGAGCTTTCCAGAACGACAGGAAGTTCCGAGTCATCCGTGGGCACAGGAGATGAAACAAGTTGCAGATTTTCCGGTTCCCAGTCTCGGCCATCCGTTTCCGCAGTATGGATACCATCCGCCGTATCCTCAGTTTGAAAAGTCTTATTCCAACACTTGGGAGGGCTATAATTATCATCAGCCATACCACCAGAGCCCTGAATACTCGCCGCAACTGTATCCGCAGGCGAAAAGAGATGCATACCGTCCGTACCAGAGCGTTCCGCCATATCAGGGTCTCAATCCTGGCTGGCCACGGTGGGAAACTCCGCGGTGGGACCTCTACGCACCTCCCTCGTACTTCCCAGTGCTTCCCGAACCGCCGCCAAAGGCGGAACCCCTCGGGGAAGTCGCGGATTTCTCGGACAATGAGGAGTGCTTCAAGGATCCGCAGATGGGCGGTGTTGCCATCGCGCTTGGACACGGTAGCGTTCTTTTCGAGTGCGCTAAACACGAAATGCATGCGACCACGGCTCTGAAGAAACCTAATCGCCTGAATCCCACGCGAATCAGTCTGGTGTTCTATCAGCATCGCAATTTAAATCGACAGCGCCACGGCTGGGAAGAGTGGGAGGAGAAAATGCGCTTGAGGAAACTCGGAATTACGTCGACGACTACTCTCACAACTCTGACCAACTCTTCAAGCACCACTGCAACCTCTGTCACGTCGGTTAACGCACCCGCGACTGCTACGGAAAAGGCTCAAGCTCTTCCTCATGTTCCCAATGTTCCCAGCTCGCAGTTTATGCTCAGATCCCCGACTTATACTACTATGACTTGGACCACGCTCTTCCCCATGCATCCGTGCATGATCACAGGTCCGTATCAGGAAGGAGGTGCCATAGGATGAGATGTTTATGAATGTCGCCGGTGATGATTCGTCGATTAAACGTAGTTTTATCGTTGCTCTGAGGTTGCAAATTATTTTTTTTTTTAATTCAATTCAATAAATATGCAATTCGACATCTATTCAAATGAAAAATCGGTAAAAAGAAAATTTATTTCTTATCGTTTTCGAATAAAAAGACTAATTAAACTCACACAGAAATTTTTTTATTGAAAATATCTTAAAGATTGCGGCTGGTACGTAATTGTTCTATAAGATTTTTTTAATTTAATTTAAATAATTGCAACCTTAAGCGATATAATTACTTTTATGGTACAAAAAAAAAATTGAATTAACTACCAATCATGCAATAACACTGACAAATCATTGATTAGAAAAAAATATAAAGGGATATATTAAAAAAAAAAAAAAACTAAATTGCACTGCCATACAATTGACATTCCACGTTTTTTTCCACGTGGGCAAATGCGAATAAACGTGTCTGCACATGATACATATTATTAAATACAGTGGCCCAGTTTTTTCAGGGCTTCCCCCCATTTTTATACCGATTCTTAAGTTAAGAAAGCGGTAAGACGAGAGATAAAAAAAAAGCCATAGTAAAATATGTGTCTGATGGATAAATTTTTTCTCTGATTGCGATAACATTATTAAGGTGGCCATGTCTTACTGTGCAAAGACTTTGATACAAATAGTTTTAAGAAGCCTCTAATTATAACGATGAAAAAAAATGAAAAAAACAAAAAAAAAAACAATGTTTGATTGTACAATTTAATTGATAGAGTTTCATGTTGATAAGCACTGTATCTCATAAGCTAGTCCATGCAGAAGAGAGTGACACGATGAGGAGGACACATATCTCATTGTATATCTTCCCTCCCTCAATAATTAATTGGAAAAATGGTGAAAATGTGTGTAGTTTATTCTTGGCTCTTCCCGACGATAATTTAATCGGCTAATATTTGAGAGTATATTCGAAAAAATGAAGAAAAAAAGTATATATCAACAGAAATAATGTTGTTGGTTAGTTCGATAGTCAATGCACAATCAATGACGCACTTTTGAATGGACAAAAAAAAACAATAACACGAAAGATGATCTCAAGTTTTATTAATTATACAGTAGAGATACTATATATTACTTTATATATCCCTTTTTGTACATTTGCGCTTCGTTATTTCATATTTATTTTTTAATGCACGAATTTTTGCACTAGCCATCGTACTGATATATAATAATTCGTCTCTGTGGCGATTGAGTACAAAGCATCGTTTCTTTTTATTTCTACAATGATTAATGGGACATTGGCGAGTTTTTCAGAGGGTCTTTTCCCTAGCAAACTATATATGTTAAACTCTTTTTTATGTAATATTGTATCTATGTATCTATACTTGCCGGGGCACGAATCGTGAAAATTGTAAAAAAATGTTTTGTTAATCAAATAATTGAAAAAAATTTTTTCTTCCTCTGGAAAATCGAGATGGAATAATAGTGTAGGATTATTTTCTCATACAAATATCTCGAAAACTATATGAATTATATAATATTTTCTTAATAAATATTGTGCGATTATATGAAAAAAATATTGGAAAATTTTTTTAATGAAAAAAATGAAAAACTAGTCATACAAGTGAAAACGACTACTATTTTCTATTAAATATATTTTAAAAATATTAGTTAATTAATAAAATGCATAATAAAAAAATAGATTAAAATTTTTTTTTTTTTCAATTATAAATCGATAATATCGCGTATTAGATAAATTAATAATTCGATTTTAATAACATTCTTTATTATTTTCATTATTTATTGAGTTATCATCATTTATGACGCGATATTTGATTTATAAAAAAAATATTATAACAATTTTTAAATGTAGTTTTCGAGATTTTATCATGAGATAAAGAGTCTTGCAGTATATTTTTATTTATCGATAAAATTTCCAACACAAATTTGTCTAAAAAAAAAGAATTCACGATGATTGACCTCCTGAAAGTACACATTTATTTATATTAATTGACAATTTGTATATATATTAGAAAACGCATTTTGATTGACAGTACTATAGATATTTTTTAAGCATGTTTCAATTTTTTTTTTAAGTTGTGAAAATATAATTGTAATCATTTGTCACATTGAAATTTAGAAACTAGCAATGGGGGATCGATAAAACGTTGCATATAGCTAAAAATTCAAACTATTTATTTATTGTCGTGACTGTTTACTGCGTTATAATCGATCCCCGATGAAATTAGCATGGTTTATTAGATGATTATATAGTTAATGCTTATATTTAGTGTATTCTGTCGTTAGAAGTGTTAATAATTAACGATTATGAACGTTTTTTTTTTTTATTCGTGAGGAAATCTCGATGCTCACGAGGTCGAGACGAAGAAGAATAAATAATACATGAAAACAAATAAAAAAAAATACACACAAATACGGCAAAGATGCCATTTCCCACCCCGCTCGGAGTATTATAAGAATCATTAATATATTATCATTCATTATTATCTCAATAATATAATTAGTAATATACTATAATTTAATTGATTATTTATTAACTAAGTTTTGACAAACGTTATTGTACTACTACTATTACATTCGCTATTATACTACTTTTAATGTGGACTACGGTTTAAGAACGAGCGTCGATGCTAGATGAAAAAAAAACAAAAAAATATTGCGATAGAGGCAAATTGAGATGTGTATAAATTAATATACATGTATATCTCTTTATATTTAATTTATATAATTATTAGATAATGCATCGATGGATGTTCTTTTAGCCATCCTAATCTATTCCAAAATTTTTTTTATAAGCTTAGTTTGTCCACAATTCTTCAATTTATTATAATAAATAGACTCTCTCGTATGAATGGCCAGAGATATTCCAAGTAAAAAGAAAAAATACTCGAAATATTATTCTTGTTTTCTTTTCTTTTCTTTTGTATCAACTTTTTACTGAATTTGTCCAGTTAATAAAGAAAAGGACAAAAAAAAAAAACATTATGTAATTTTATTGTATGTTTTTTTATTTCTTTTTGAAAAACAAAATTTTTTTTTTTTTAACGCAAATGACCCGAAAAAATTTAATATAATATTGAATTTCTCCTATTTTTTTTTTTTATTCCCAATAATTTAATGTGTAAAAGTTTATGAAAATATTGATATTAAATACACTTTCGTGATATATAAGGTGAATGGCGGATTTTTTTTTTTTGATATTGAAAATCATGAGATTTTAGTTGTGCAAATAATTTTTATTTGATTGAAAAAAAAATTTTCTAATGGTAAAAAATATATATTTAATGGAAAAATTTGTAATTTATAGTTTTGAGTATTTAATATACAGTAAAATCCATTAATTTTTTTCTTTTTAACAATTGAAAAATACTGTATGATTTTTTTTATTCCCTATAAAGACCAGTGTTTTTGGCAAAATTGTTGATGTTTGAGAGTTGATAAAAAAAGAAAGAAAGAAAGAAAAAAAATATAAAAAAAAAAAAAAAAATATTAAATTAAGTTCTTCTATGCTGAATAATTTTCATCTTAATAAATCTTTTTGTAATAAAAAAAAATATTCTCAAAAAAAAAAAAAAAAAATTCACGCGATGATGCCAAAATAGTTGTAAATTTAATAAATTAGAGATTAAATAATTGTATTAATTGTAAACAAAACTATCAAAATTGAAGTATTTATAAGGAGTGAAAAATCATTTTAAAATACACACACAAACATATAATAATAATAATTAACGAGAGATTATGATGATGAAGAAAAAAAAAACGTAGAGAAACAACAAAAAACTGATAATAATTAAAAAAACAAAAATATTGCGATCAATAATTAATAGATTAAAAGACAAAAAAAAAAAAAGGGTTTCAAAGTGTATTTTTTCTTCCAATGCCAAAAAGATGCCATTTTGTTTTATACGAAAAAAACGAATGAAAAGCAAGAAAAAAAAACAAAGTAAATAAAAACGTGTGAAAAGAAATTACGTCGTAGATATATAGCAAAACATATGTAAGTTGTAACATGAAAAAAAAAAAAATTTATGTCTAATGTCTTGTGAAATAAAATTGTCCGCCTTATGATGATGCAGATTAAAAAAAAACCAATAATGATAAAAAAAAAAATAAAAGAACAATATTTGTAGTTTACAATAAAAGAGTTTGAAAATACACAATAGTAATAATGAAAAAAAAAAAGTAATAATACAGCGGAAGGTACGTAGAATATATATAATAATTAAATGCAAGACAACTATTCGTTATATATGCTGTATTGTTATAATGCAAATCAACGTGTGTACGTATATTTTTTGACAGATACTCCAAATTAATGAAAATTTTCAAAATTAGACGTTTAAATGGCTTTATAATACTGAAATTACTATTGAAACTAATTAAAAAAAAAAAAAGAAATCCGTCACCTGTATATCATTCAGGAGTATTTACAATAATGTTAAATTGGAATAAGAGTTGAAATACAGCAAAATTAAATATTTATTCGAATAAAAAATCAAGCTCACCTATTTAATGGTGAGTTGAAAATGTTTTTAAATATATATAAATAAAAAAGAGGAAGTAAAAAAAAAAAAAATATTTGCTGCACATCGATAAACTGTTAAATGAATCGATATATATACAGCATATAAAAAGCAATGCGATAATGCAGCAATGAATAAAAATAAATTTTTAAAATATTAAATAACAAAAAAAGAAGATAATAGTTGATAAAAATAAGACGTGCGTATGGTTTGAGTGGTTGGTGTTTGGAAGCAAATGAAACTCAACAAAATAAATAAATAACGAAAGAAAAATTTAATTTAAATGAACAAAAATGTATTCCGAGCATAGGAATTTATCGAGTGTGCATAATGTATAAGTAAATTAATGAATATATGAGTTATTGTAATACATATGTCAAACGTAATTGTGAATATAATACGGGAGATATATATATATATATATAAAAAAATACATAAAACTTTTATGAATAATATTATTTGAGTTATTCTTATTATATTCATTTGAAAGAAATTACACGAATAATTTATATTCGGCCAATATCTCGACAATATATTTTATAATTATGCGCTAAATTTATGCAAGTGAAAAAAAATCGCCCTCAGAAGTTTACGATGCGTTGAAAAATTATCACCTCGACAATTCCTGCCTTTAGGGTGTTAATGTATTTTTTTATTGCCATTTTTCGTAGTACTCATTACATATACAAATATCGCATGCAAAAAAATTTTATTCATCTTTTTTAATATTTTATTTTTTAGTTTAAACATCATATTACGTGTATTGCAAATAAATCTGCCATTTTGATGATCGGAAGTTTGAAAAACGAATTTTTTTTTTTAGTCACTTTGCATTCGATAGGAATGTAAAATGTAAAATTATAAAAAAAAAAAAAAAAATTGTAAGCTTAAATTGTATAAGATCACTTTAATAGCGTTTGGATATTATTTAAAGTGAATCTATAAACATAAAAAACTTTTATTATACCCAATGTAGAAGCATAGAGATATAAAAAAAAATTCCACAGCATAATTTCGTGAGTAAACTCGTATTACTACACGGAAAAATAATTTTTATTTGTCAAGTAAAAAAACACATTTACAGATGTTAAGCTTGGTGGGACTTTAAATCGTTATATTCTCAAAATGATCGCGGTGAGAGGGTTTCGACCTTGTCGGGTTGTTTTTGCCCTGCTGTCTTTTCTCCATCCTCTTTCGTTCAACACGCGTATAAACGTGCGAGCATCTATACTTTCCATTGAATTTCTTACTGGATTTTTCAAACATTCTTATGATAAATAAAAATTCCAATTTGATGTATAATTATTTTTCATTAATTTTTTTTTACTCGATGTAGGAATGAGTAATTGAATTTAGAATGAGATTTTTATTAAAAAATTATTCTCGTCCTCGAGAAGGTCGTAGTATAGAGCTAATTGGCTGCGCTAAAGGATGTATGTATATATTTAAAGCTTTCTTCTCTGCCACACGTTGTCTCTCTGTATCAAAAATCTTCATTGTGCAACTTATATACAATTAACACTAATTAATTACATAAATCACCCTGTCGAGCGATATCCAACTATGTTTTATATCCTATATGTTTTATTTATCTTCAGTTTTATATTTAGTTTTCATTGTTTTTGATATCCCTATATTCTCCAATTTTTCCCACGTTGAGCTCGGATTATGCACAAATTTCACTTTCGTCTGAAATTAATGTATATATCGGTAATTATTATCATTTTTTTTTTTTTTAGTCACTTCCGATCATATTTTACAATTTTTTGGCCAATTTTTTTTGTCAGTGGGTTTTTTAGACGGTGAAATTTTAACATTTTTTAAATTAAAAACTTGGGAAATGATTTATTTCATTTGTCAATTAATTATAATATCCGATAAAAAATTTAATAGTCTCTTTTTTATTCAATAAAAACAATAAAAAAAAAAAACAGAACATTGAATAAAAATCCTGATGAATAGGGCTTTTAAGTTGGATTTAAATTTAAATTCCTGCATAATTAGGACTGCACTGATTCAAATAGGAAAAAAATTAAAAATTAGCAATGCAAAAATACTCCCATTCGCTGACTAGTTTTGTATAGAACCGTTGGCGCAGAGTGATCAAAGTCTCGTCTGGGAATAGAATTAATTAATCAGGATATCGCTTATCACGCAACAAGTTAAAATTGAGCACGATAAACCTTCTTCTTATCTATAGAACTAATGAAGGCACAGAGTGAACGAGTGGTTGCAGAATATACGGAGCATAAACTTGTCTCGTGGAAGCGGCGGTCAAAAAATCGAGGTGTCATCCCCACTATGGTGTCGCATCGTGTGCGATTTTACGGTGATAAGAATTAAATATGGGTTTGTAACTGTTATATGTTCATATATTTTTTATCGGTCCAACGATTCAGACAATTAGTGCGAGGCATGACCCAGAAAAAATTGAGGCAAAGTGCACGAGACTTTTGAACTTTCTTCTCAAACGCGTGTGGGCATATTTGACGATATAATTTATCCATCAGCCTCAAATGAGAGCGCGCGTGATATATCTTGTAACGTTGCTACGAAAATATTTTTATAAAACAAATTATACTCGGGATTTTTTGTGTATTGTCGGTTTTAAATGCATCGTTCAGTATTAATTGTATAGCAATGCATAATACTATTGTTATTTTCAAGTGAGACGTCGAGGTAATACTTATACATGAATCGCTGTCGTAAATGCACGCTTTCTGATGGCTTTTTATGGACTAAATATACTCAGGGTCTGTCAATCGCAAGCGAGTTCTCCGGTTTCAAATTCACCGTGCGTGGAAAATCTGTGTTTTTTACCTGTCAATCAAAATCATTAATAACGATATAAATTATAAACTGTGTAGAAAAATTTTTTTCTCTAATATCTGAATAATTTTTAATCGCTTTTTTTTTTGTTTTCTAACTGAAAATTAACATTCAATAAAATAATTAAAAAAAAATTTTTTTCCAGAAAATGAAAATAAAAATTTTTGTACGGCTTAAAAAATTTGATTTTTTAATCCGTAAAATAAACACGCACATTAGTATGCCCCTAAGATTTTTTTTGTAAATCTATCGACATTTTCATTGACTCCGGAAAAATTGTTCTGTTTTTTGCAGAATTTTTTCTCACCACAGATTCAAGATTTTATATTTATGAAATTATTTTCTCGAAGATGAAATTTTTCAATAAAATAGTAAGAGTATGTGTTTAAGATGAATTTTGAAACTTTTGGTTTAGTTAGGAATAAAAAAATTTTTTGTCAAGTTTTCAAAGGGCCTATACCTCTGGGTTATCTCACGATTTTTTCGGTTTTTTCGTGATAACTTGGCAAATAACGCAAATAACAAAAAATATCATGAAAGCTATATAATCAAGGGTTTAATTATCTACAAAAAATCTAATATACACTTGTTTGTAACTTTGATAGTTTTTGAGATATCATTGTTTTTTGAAAATTCATATTTTTAAAATATCTCGAAAATTAAACGAAATATGAAAAAAATGTATTCTATATTTTTTGTAGAGGATTAAATTTGAACTATATTATTATTCTTTAAGCGGTGCTAAAAAATTATTAGACATTAACTGATATACACGATGCGTGAAGCGAAAAAAATAATTGTTTGACTAATTGTTTTTTAATTTATTCATCAACCGTTTTCCTAGTGTTTTTTGTTAGCAATTTTATCCCAGTTCACACGCTTAATTTCCATAATTATCTTCTCTTCTGTGTTTCAATTAATTGTCCAACGGCATAATAGTGAGAAGAAATCATTTTTGCATATTATTTCCATATCAAACGTTATTTAATCACGTCTACGACGATCTATAATAATTTTATCCGCTATAATGACAAGAAAATCCGCTAGAAAAAAAAAATGTTTAAAAATTACTTAAAAATATAAAAATCTCATTTTTTTCAACTAACAAAAAAAAAATTTTTTTTCAATTCAAAAATTAATTTTGCATGAATAAATTTATAAAATATCGTTTTCTAATTATTTTCAAATCTCTATCAGTTGAAAAAAAGCTGCTTTTGAGGTTTCACCACCCAAAATTAATTTATAAATTGTAAAAAAAAAATCATTCCACTCGAAATTTCATATAATTAGATCTTTATTTAAATAATTCTCAGTCATTTCATATAGAAAATTTTGAATGAAAAAAATTTATTGTCTGAAGAATTAAAATTATAATTAAAAAAAAACTATTTTTTCTTGGAAAAAAAAATTATCTTACAAATTTGCAGATGATAAAGTATTTTTTTTTTTTTTGCTATTTTTTATATTATTTAAAAATAAGAATAATGATCAACACCAACGTTTTCACGTGTATTTCATTCATATTTATGACATAACAAGGTGCAAGAACTCCCTCGCATGAAGTGATATTAGCATATTCATTGGCGTTTAAAAATTTATCCGTGGGTGGATGTGTTTATATAAGGTCTTGTACACACCTGTTGCTTATCAAGACACCCTATGGAAAAAAAAACAAGTCTCAGTGAGCTTAATTGTAATAAGGAAGACTAACCATGGTAGACTGCTTCCGAAGTGGCGCTTCCGTTTTCTCACATCACATTGTCACGAGACTTTTACTTTGGACGTTGACATCTTCACACTCGGAAAGGTAATTAGTATAATACCCAAGGACGTTTTATTCTTTCAAATTCTATTTATACCTCAGCTCCCTTTCTCTCGCTTCTGATTATCATCGCGCAATTAGCTGTTGTATAAATGAAATAAATTATTTTCTCTCTGATTATTTGCCCACAAAAGAGTGTTGATAATGGAAAATGGTCAGGAATAATAGAAACTAAGGTTTTTACAGGCTAATACCCATTGACCTTGCCTTTTGAAACTGTCAAAAATGCGTTTTAAAAGTTTTTCTTCATTTAAATATAACTGACATTTATATTTTATTAAATTAAATTTTAATGCATTTCTTTGATCAATTGCTAAATTGTGATTTAGTTAGAAAATTTTTTTACAATTTAGTATATATTGTCTGTCATAAAGAGCGACGGCGAGACGCTTGTAAAAAATGAGACTCTTCGAGGCCCCCTCACACGACTTTACGAGCATTCGCGGTCGCGCGAGTTACTATTACACGTGTGTATGTATCGGTTGAGGGTCTCAGTAGTTTTTTTTCTGCCGTCAAGCCGCGCTCAAACCACCATGTTCCACAACGTCGCATAAATTATCGTTCAGAATTTACTGTACATTTTAGCGAACTCTACACTTCTCAATACTCCATCGATAAAAAGTCAAAATTTTTATGTGACCCTTTTCAGACGTTCAAAATATTCAATTTTCTTACAGTGTGAATTATTTGCTAAGAATATATTTTTCAATAATTTATGTTATGAGTACAGTATTTCATTTTTTGAAGCTGTCAAAAAATTGAAAAAAAAATTATTTTCATCTTTTTTTTATCCGATAGTTCCTCCGTCACAAGTGACCATTTCTAAATCGTACAGCTGAGTATGTAGGTGCTCTTGAAGCGCGGTGTTCATTTATTTACATTGCTCTTCAATATATACGTCGTTGTGATTTTCTCGTGACGTTTTGTACTTACACCGACATTAATTACCAACACTTTGATATTGTTTGCCAGTCTCACACAGATATACCATCAAGCACGAAATTATTTATGGCTCATAGATCACACGGCGAATCGTCGGACGAAACTTTGTAATAAAATTACATAATTTCAAACTTTTATAACGAATGTAAAATCATGTCGATTTTATTTGTTTTTTTTTTTGTCATACTGCTGCAGTATGCTGCTTAAATCTTGAAATACTCTCGGATATACCTTCTTTTTTTTATATAAAATTGTTTTTATCAATTTTTCCCATCATTAAAAAAACTTGAATAAAAATAACTTCTTCATTTAAACGTTGAATAATATTTAAAAAACACAAAAATTTCTATTATTTGCATTATTTTTGTGTATTTTAAATCAAAATAATACAATAAATTATTTATTATCCTCAAAAAAATTATTTAAAAAATTAGTTGGTTGTTTTAGAAAGGTAAAAAAAAATTTTTTCTTATAAAAATCTGATTAATTTTGATGAATCTATCAGATTGAATTAAAAAATTTTTTTTTTTTTCATCAGTCTACAGAGGCTTTATTCAACAACGTAATTAAATTATGAACGGCTGATTAATTTAAATTGATTTCACGATAAAATATGAGAGCACCGAGGGGTTATTCGTGCGTATACAAATTGTGCATAGACGCGATTACACGCAGTATGAGAAGCAGGCGTAAACAAAAAGAGGCAGACTGTAAACATCCATGTGCTTTGGCATATGGCGGATAAAGTTGAATTGTTCATGCGCGATTGGGTTGCAATTGTACTATAGACACATCGATTTTATTGTGTCATTCTTACGTGCAAAATAAAAGCCGCATAGAAAACTTTTCATCCCCCCATATATACAATATCCCTTGTGCACACTTTTTCCTCACGGTTGCGCGCTCTAAATCAAATTTATTTTAGAGACCACAAACATTTCAACAATCCTACAAAACTTTTACGATGAAATTCAAATATTTATATATTTTAACTCTATTTATTTTGTTTTAATAAATTTTTTTCTTATAAAATATACAAAATTATCCGTCTATTAAAATTAATATTGATCAAAGAATTTTATTTTAAATTGAAACAAGTACAAAAAAACACTGAAATTTTTTTTTTTTCAAGAAAATGTAATAACAAAAGTGTTTTTCAGTGGGGTTTTGTGCGTCAGGCGACATATAAGTACAGGTCACTGGCCATTAACGAAACAATACGTGCGTGTAAACAATAGCGTGCTAAACACAGTTTTATGATTTATTACAGAGTGAAATTATAATTTTTCAAGCATTATAAACATGTCTATTTTTAAAGTATTTACATAAAAATTAAGTTATTTGGAGATCTCGAATTATTTTAATGTTTTAAATTCACTGCAACTAATTATTCAACAGTTTTAATCCTATAGCTAAATATATCCGATCAAAGCTGTGACCTTTCGCCTCTGATGCGCAGAGAATCTCACACGGGTATATAGTAGTAGGCCAACAAAACGAGGACATGGGTGTAGGCCAATTAATGTTTAATAACTGTGAAATGCCGAGCGTGCTAATTAACTGTCGATAATAACGCTCTTTAGTTATTATCTCACATATATATTGGATAAATAATCATATAAGTAAATAGAAAAATTGTTTTGAATTATTTAATGCCTATATATGCAATACCTATAGTCATATTAGTGATTTGAGTGTTCTTGCTATGAATATATATAAATTTGTTTGATTTAAAGATCCGGAAAATTATTTTTCATGTCTTTCAACACGCTGCACCCTGCTTGCTCACTTTTCGAATATGTTCCATACAACGGAGATAAAAAATTTATACATTACACATTGAAATTATAAACTTATATGAACCGACGATATAGTTATCGTGGGCGGGAAAGTCGTTCAACTCACTTGTCCTTTACGTAAAAGGTGTCTGATTATGTTCTATAAAATGTACACTACATTGATATGCGAGTTAAAAAGTTATATATGCAAAATTGACACTTAAAAAAATTTTTATATCAATTTATTCGACAATTTTTTTAATATTTTATGCCACTCAGTTTTTCTATTTTTTTATTTTATCATTATTCTCTAGCTGTTTTTTATTATATATAATATAAAATTAAATTCTGCAAAGTTTCAGTAAAGATGTGGTGCGAAAAAAGAAAAAATTGTTTATAATTACATTTTAACAATTTTTTTATTTCAAAATTCTTGAGCGACCTCTAAAAATGTTTGTATATCAGGTTGATTTTTTTAAAAGGGTTTTAAAAATATTATAAGCTATTTTTAATACGAAATTCGAAAAATAAAAATAATTGAAAATATAGTTGGTTTTTTTACGTCACCCTATAATAAATATAGGGATAAAATTATGAGTTTTCATACAAGGTATACGTATAATATGGAAGAAAGGAAAAATTAAATTTTTTTTTGAAAAATCTCGTGAAATGAAATAAGAATTATTTATTAGATGTAATCGAGCGCTCTCAATTTTTCTCTATAACGATGAGAACGGAAAGTTAGTTGGTATAAGTAGGACACAGCGGCTATCGTTCGCCACGCAAGAGCTTGATGCACATATACGAAAAGTAAAAATAAAACGTGAAAATGCAAAGAATTCCCCAAGCGTATATGTATATATGTGTCTAATCTCTTTCTCACGTTCCTCCTCGTTTACTTATGAGCGCGGGTGTGTTGGCGATATGCCGCCGGGGTTAAAGATTGAATGCAAGCGTCCAAGAGCACACTCTTTGATAAAAACAAGAGAGAGTAAATTAATCATGTGTGTCTGACATCACCATAGAACCAGAACTTTCCTCGCTTGCGCAAAAATCAAGGGCGCGCGCGGCTGTTATGCCAAAAGCTCTCTCTTTTTTACCACCTCAGTATTTGCAATCAACAAAAAAACTACGAAAAAAAATTATTTCCATCAAAAAATATGAAATCAATTATTTTCTAAAATAATTGTTCGCATGAAAAAAGTAAGTAGATGTTACTAAATTTTGATAAAATCAAAAAAATCAATTTTTAATTGATTTTTTCTAAATTAATAATTAAAACAATTCAATCTGAAAGAAAAATAAGCAAGTCAAAAAATAATTTATTTTTTTATAATGACGAAATTTATAATATATGTCACGGAATAATGACTTTGAATTTTTATCAAGTCAAGTTGACCATCAGGAACGTGATAAACAATCAAAGTCACTGTAAGGAGAGAGTAATAATACAATCATCGGTCAAGATCTCTCGGCATGAAGCGTGTCACACCATCTTAAAGTGCCTTATTCGTCCAGTCAAAATATTTCCAAATCATCGTCTTGATTATTTAACAGAAAATTATTTGACCCTCACAAATGCCCTTTTGCTTTTACAGTACCTATAACCTTTGTCATTTTTCCCAAACGTTTTTTCCCCTCGATGTGCTGTGATTATAAAGATTGCGCAGCTATATAACCACACACACGCTGGAAAATCACACGTTAGAAGCGACTTAGGAAATTAGAAAAAAGTGTATGATGGATGAAATCTCTCACTTGATATTATACAATGAATTAATCGTAATTATTTTCATTTAAACACGCAATACAATTCAAAGTGTTTTTTAATTAAAAGAAAAAAAAAACACTTTTTTAAGTGATGAAAAATTTTTTTAACACTTTCTCCTAATAATTTTCAAATATTTCAGTGAAAAAAAAAATGCTAAACTATCAAGAACCCCTAAAAAATGCGTTGAAACACCTGGGAAAAATAATGGTTGCTGAAAAAAAAAAATTTGTGCAACGGTAGAAAGTTGGAAAAAAAAAAAATCTCCCTCTTTGTCCGATTAGAGTTATCAAATGCCCAGATCTCCGGAGACAATGTGTCTGCGCTTGAAAACAAGCAAACGCTAGTTGAGAGTCATGCGTGAGAAGATCATATGTTAACAAAAGAGAATCGGTGGCTTGGTGAAAGCACAAATGCATTAATTTTCCATCGACAAAAGCCCGCAGGTCTGTGATATTCTGCAACAAAGATGTTAAAATTAATTTTGCTCTTGTTTCACCCCTGATTTGTCTGTCAAGACTTTCTCCCTCGGATAAACCAATAATTAATTGAGCGATAAAAATTCGAGCAATGCAAGAGCAGCAAATAACATTGTCTATCTCTCAATAAACATTGTTATTAAAGTGGACAATTAATCAAATATACTTCCGACGTATGATAAATTAATTCCGCCACCAAGTCAACTCCTTATGCCAACAATATCATCTGTATCTGAGTCTGATCTTTAGTTATAAACAAGTCGATTAATAATCGTATATACTCACAAGTCACATGTGAAAATAGAACAGCCTTGTTTTGCGATATACAGTCTATTAATTCCGAGAATTTCGCCTGATGGCTAGTGCCACACAGAATATTATCCTGCGGGCCTGCACAATCACTCGCCTGCTGCATCAAGCAGAAGGTTATTTATTCTTCTAAGATGTGAACACCCGCGTATATATGCGAGTAGATCGCGTGTCGACCGGAAAACCCTTTCTACATGATATATGCAAATACTTGCAGTAAAAGTATTTATTATGTATACCCACGGTGACCGTCGAAAGAACTAATCCAACTAATTGGAGCAAAACCAAAAATCATTCTCGAAAAAATTTTAGTCTGCATAGTGTTTTATTATTTTTTGTGTCGTATGAAAAAATCATAGTTTATAATGTTTTAAAAGTTCACCAAAAAAATTAGCTTGATTCGAAAATATTTTTAGAAGTCGCGTAGAAATTTTGAAATTTTCAAAAATCGTCAAAATGGGATTAAAAACATTTTTTTTTTTGTCATAGCGGGAACAAAAACACTATTTTCACCCGCTACGACGGAAAATAGTATGTTTACCTCGGGATGCAAAAAAAGTTATTTTGACCGTGAATTCCTGCCCCAAGTAAACTTTTCACGGTCGAAATGATCTTTTTTACTCCCTTGGTGAATAATGTACTATTTTTTTCTAGGTTTAAAATCTCGAAATTTTTTGTATTAAAAAAATTTCACGACCTAATATATTATAATTATAAAATATGTAATGAAAATAAATTACAATATTAAATTCAATTTTAATAACAGGAAAAAACAATGATCGAAAAGTGATATATCAATTAAAAAACATTTTGAATTGTATTGCGTGTTTAAATGAAAATAATTACATTGTTAATATTTATAGGATGCAGAAATCACATTATTAGTTATATATCCGTGATGAGCGTAAAGTAAATCAAAACTATCGGTGTTTGTCTTAAGGCGAATTAATTGATAGAGGATAATCATGCTTCCCGGGTCATGAAAATGTTAATTGCCATCATGGTAATACAAAAGAAAACGTGTGTCAAAAAGTGCACGCGATTTCAGCATTGTCGTGAATATATATATATTTTTTTTTTTTCGAACATCGCATCAATGCATACGATTAATAGAACTTTCTCCCTCGGTTGCGGCGCCCTCTGCGATGGCTTATCAACTTTTCTCCCCTCCCGCACTCTCTGCATCTGTTCACCCATTATTATCGCCTTTAAATACCACCTTGCGCCGCGCTATTATGCATGGCAGAGTGTATTTATTGCCTGCGGATTCATTTTGATTTATACAAATTATTTATTATACCGCGCGCCCGCGCTCCATGGAAACTCAATAAAAATAAAACGCACACGTTCAATCTGTTATTATTAACTTATCAACAAGCATATTGTTATCATTGTAATCATCGAGACAATCGAAGCAAATCGAAATGACTCGACTGCCTAACGGAGGCCCTAGATATATCGCGCACTACAAGAGCATCTCTCAAGAGACTATTATTAATGTCCCGTTGTCTTTTACTCTCTGTCGAAATGACCTAGGTCAATATATATTGCCACATTACACCGGCTTTTTTTATCAAGCACCTCTGTTATTCCCATATGCCATTTCAAAGCACTCTCTTGTGCATACAAACGATTTATTTTCGAGTGCCTCGGGTTGGAAAGTTTGAATATTACATTTTAAACGTGTGAAAAAAATTATTTAAAAATTTTTTTGCTTCGCCACGATACTTTTTTTACAGTTAGCTTAAAGCCCCAGAAAAACTGAAAAAATCTGCAACCCTCTGGCGTCGTTTTAAAGACCATCGCACACCCCCAAACCTCAAATTTATTGGAAATAATTATGAAAAATAGTGTTAAATGTTTTGCTTTGAAATGAATTTTTTTTTTTAGTTGCATTCGAGTTTAAAGAATCCCCAAAAAATTTTGCAACACCCTGTCGTTCGTTTGAACTACAGTTATTACAGAAAAACTCGATAAAATATATAAGTAGCTGGGATAAACAGTGGGAAGAAAAATTATATTTTTAACTCTGGAGTATTTATGGCAACGAAATTTGTTAAACCGAGAGTCTGCCAGGACTAGTTGAACGAGATAAAGGCGCATTGAGTGCCCTTGTAAACGTCGTCGAACGGCCATTAAGGAGATAGCAGTGAAAAAGTATAATAAAGAAATCGTAAAAAAAATGAAAAGAGCGTGGTAATGTTCTCTGAGTGATGTGCAATGTTGAATTTGCCCCTGTATATCGTTGATGGCTTCATTGAGCGCAACATCTCGGGTAATAATGGGTATTTACCATACGCCATGGATGTCTTAAAGGTAAATTCTGTTTAGCCGCTGGAATATTATAACCTCTCGTGTATTTTATTTCTGTCAGCGATGATTTTTATTATCTGAAGATATAATTCTATGGTTACAAGAGTCGCGTTTGGTTGATGGGACAATGCATACAAGATATCGTGGGAAAAATTTCATTTTAACAAAATAAATATCACATTGTAATGGATATTTTTTTTTTCATCGCTGAATTGGATATTTCAAAAATTTATTGACTTGTATTAACTTGCCGCGAGCAAAAAATATATAATGTTAAGTCTATTGTACGATGCTACACTCGATGTCATGTACATATCTTTTTGTCGAGATAGATAAGACGAATTTTACAAGAGTTATATGTACCCAGCAGCCAAGCAGCTCATCGAAGAATGAAAGTCACTGAAATGTTAGACACTTGATCCCCGTTGCACTTTCAAGCACTTTCCACACAGACTAAAGATAAAACAACTAATATATCATATTTTATATTAAATTACCATCGCATAAGAAAGTTCTGATGTGCCAATGGGATATTTGACTTTTTGCCATCAGCCTTAATAATCCATTTTATTTTTATAACTGTAAATAAGTTTTTTTACAGCTATTAAAAAACGAAAAAAATTTATTGCGTAATGTTAATTGATGAGAAATGCCAAGTATAAAGCGAGAAAAAAATTTTTTTCTATCACTAATCATCATGAGATGACATATATGCATATTGTTGACTATTGTCGTATTTATCATTTGTAATGTTTTTATGCAGAAGCGTAGGTAACACTTGTTGCGCACGTTCAGAGGTGGCTATTGTCGTGTTGCCTTCACCCATTTTTATTTATCATTTGTAATGTTTTTATGCAGAAGCGTAGGTAACACTTGTTGCGCACGTTCAGAGGTGGCTATTGTCGTGTTGCCTTCACCCATTTTTAGGCCAAGCAATAGAGGAAGTCCAAATTGCAAAATTTTGCCGCAGTCTAGTTTTTTCACAGATGTTAGGGGAGGTCGTAAAAAGCTTAAGTTCAAAAATCGGGGAATGTAGGGTGGTCACAACTAGCCGCCATATTGGAAAACGCGTTTGTCGCTATATCTTCGAAAATATTGATTTTAACGGAAAAATTGTAGAGTGCTTTTTTGTTCATAACTAAATTCCCTAACTTTTTTATCTCAAACTTTTTTCCGTAACTCTCACCGTTTTTTTAGTATTTTTGTTTATTTCCACACGTTTGTTGTTTCTCGTTTATAAAACCTTTAAAATGCTATAAATTGATAAAATACCTATTACAAAAGTTATTCCTCATTAAATTTCCTACAACTTTTGTATAAAACTTTTTTTGATAAAATAAATATTTTCGGAGTTATGAGTTGTTAACGTAGCGCAAAAACAGGCTTCGGATTGCAGTTAGAGAATTATCCAAAAAATTCACTTACTTGTATCCAAATTGAAGCTGCTTCATGATGATTAGTTGGATGATTATCGATTAGTTGGATATTAAATGTCATTTAATTATACATTTAATTCTCTAGGGTACTGCAGGGTGCATTGCATAATAATAATTTAGATTAAATTCTAAATGTTAAAAGATTATGATTAAACTACTGAAAAATAATGAATTTTCATTTTGTGTTATACATCAATTCTAACATAGTGTCTCTATATAAGCGCTTATTTAACTTCAAGTTGAGTTTTTTTAAATCTGCCGTTTTATTATCGGTTGTATATTATTCAAGAAAAAACTGCGACAGCGTTACCAAATCGCACCACTGATATCGATTATTCACTAAAAAAATTATTTTTGTTGCAGAAAATTTAAATTATTGAAAAAAAATGTAGTATAGGGACTCTCAATCAGAATCGGAGTTAGAAGACGTTTAC
>MVJL01000777.1:0-11462 GCA_002156465.1 Macrocentrus cingulum | reverse complement strand
AAAAAAAAAAAAAAAAAAAAATGTATATAAAATTACGTGAATTATTTCACAAAAAACATGACACAAACTTGCTAATTAATTTAATACTCAGTTTTAATTTAATTATCACATATTTCACCAAACAGAAATTTTTTTTTGTCCTGCGTGTTTCGTATAATATATTAGAGTTTATATATATATATATATATATTTTTTTTTTCATTGCTCTAAAAAACCTCTTCTTGATTGCGATTTATCCTTGATATTTCTATATACTGCAACAATGACAATATATTTAAAAACCCTTGTCACAAATTCTTCAGACGCAGAAAACGAGCGTGTGGCCGTAGACGACGACATATATGGAATATAATTTTATTATTTGAGTAGATGGAAAGTTTTGCAGGTGTCTTTCTATTTATTTTTACAAGGTACAAACGTTTGTCGGTCTCAAACATCCGTTACTAATGGCTCGTATTAGTCTCCCCAACATGAAAAAGCATCGAATTTCAACATTAAAAACAAAAAAAATAGAGTATACATATTTTATTTAACCACATAATACTTCAATCAGGTTATGCAATAAAAAAAAAAAGTCATATGAAAGGTATATTGCCTGCAGTGATTGCATACAGAGGTATAACGGCATTTTTTTTCTTCAACATGTCAAGCGTGTTATTCACATTTCTGGCAGTGGATGCACGGTCTTTATCCGCTATTTCGCTGCCAGGACAGGTATTGACTATGATGCTGAGTGACTGCAGTGGATTGCAGACAGGAAAAACGAATATTACGGTTACTTGCACTGCTTGTGTACAGTTATAGAACGCGTAGATGCTTCTTCTCACGATTATCACTGTGAATTATGGTGTTATTAGCCGGAAACAATTGTGTATATGGTTTGGAATCATCATGAGAAATATTACTTGATCGTTGAGATTTTTTTTCTTCAGCATTGACGCAATAAATACCCAGAGACAATTACATCACTATTCTTCTTCTTGTGTATAGTGATGAACGCGTTTTCGTGTGTGGCAATATATTGTTTAAAATAGTGGGAATTTGTGTAGACATTGTGTATTCAACTGATATATCCTTTGGCAGAATATATAGTTTTAAAATAGTCACACGAGGCAATTTTATAAATAAATATATAAAATTTATGTAGTTTTATTAAATTAATTTGGTAAATGACTTGGGGAAAGTGTTGTTTTAGGTATATTTAGTAGTTTTTTTGTTTGTTTTAGATATTAAGTTAAGACTATAAAAAAAAAAAAAGGGAAAATTCGAAATTTTAATTGTTGAAATTTATGTTTATTGTTATATTGTTTTAAATATTAATTTTAGGGTGAAAATTGTAGAGATATTTTTTGTTTATTATTAAATTTTACATGTTTTTTATTTGAAACTTTTTTTTATTTGATTTTTAGTTTTTTTATTACAAGCAATTGTTTAAACGGTCAAGTCGTTTTTTTTCACTATAATTTTTTTAGAAATTGATTTATTGATTAATAAGTTATAATGATAGTTATTTATTAGTTAATTTTTGACAGTTTTTATATGAAACTTTTTTTTGTAAAATTAAAAATTTTTTTATTATATTATTATATATCTTGGAAAATATTTACTTTAGGGTAAAAATTGAAGAGACTTTTTTTGTTGATTATTAAATTCTCCATTTTTTTCATTTGAAGCATTTTTCGAGGTGACCTATTGTTTTTTTTATACAACAGTTTATTTAAATTGTCATATGTCATTTTGTCTTTTTAATTTTTGTTAAAATTGATTTTTCAGTTAAAAAATGGTTACAAAATTTTTTAATAAATACTTTTTCTATAATTTTTGTAGAAAAATGTTTTTTTTTATAAAATTGATATAGTTATAAAGTATATACATAACAGTTGGTGGGATTCAAAATTTTTTCAGAAATTTTTATAAATAAAAATCTTTAGATATTTCTTATCACAATTATTAGTGATAAAACCCGCTTTAATATCAATCGGAATTGTTAGGACGATTAACAATCGGATTTTTTGGGAATAAAAAATTCCATTTCCTTTCTAACCATTAATTTGATTTAAAATTCCAACAAAAAATTCAATAAGCTGAAATAAGATGAAAAATATAATTAGTAAAAAAATACAAAATTGTAAATTAACTAATTTTTTGGAATTTTATTTATTAAGATATTATAAATCAATTTGAGACAAAATTTTAAGGGTAAATTCCAAATTTCGTGATTTTTTTTTTTTTTTAGTTTTTTTTTTAGCGATAACTCAGTAAATAAGCAAAATATTGAAAAATTTTATGGGATTAAATTTGCTATAAAAAATATACATGAATTTTTTTTCGTTATCTCACTTAGTTTATGAGATACATATTATTGGTTTTTTTTTTTTTTTTTTTTGAAATTTTAATTTTTCAAAATATCTCAAAAACGTGATAAAATATTGAAAAACTTAATTCTATATTTTTTACAGAAAATTAAATTTCCAATATTTTTACTCTTATGAAATTTTGCGTTATTATACATAGTTACAGAGTTATCAGTAAAAAACGAATAAAAAAATTGTAAAAACTTCAAGAGTAACTTTGAAAAATTTTCTATTTCCTCTATCAAAAATCAATAAAACTCATTATTAAAATTAATACAACAAAATACATCAATTTATAATCCATCCGGTATTTCGCGCCAAAACAAGATGACAGAGTCCATCATCTTATCACTGTTTTAATTAATTAAAAATTTTTTAAAAATCCTTGAATAGAGATTTTTTTCTACAAAAACATTCAACTAGCCTGAAAAAAAAAAAAATGTCAAGTCCTTAAACTAGCATTTATAAGCACTCTAAACCAAAATGCATAGTACAAAAAATTATTACTGCACTCCGTCTAGTTACTCAGAAAATGAATTTCCCACACAATTGTATAAACAATTGAATTTTCACGAAAAATAAATAGTAAAAAAAAATTTTTCTATACTTGACCTTGCTCATGAAATAACATTCTTTAAATACTGGAGCACGCATGCATCACAAACAACAAAATAATATGTTGTTTCCTTTGGCCATACGCAAATTGTACGCGAGAGAAAACAAGCATGACAAAAGGAAGAATATATCTGAGAGCTCGCGAGGCAATGGACGTTGAGTATGAGGAAGAATGTGTATAACTGCATCGTAGATTATGCGGTTGGTTGCACGTGTAAATGCGGCTAATGGCAAAACTGTAAGATTTGTACATATATATACACCGACATCACATGTACCTTCTTGTTTTATGTCCCTGCGTACATATTTTTATGCTCATCAGTGATAGATGCATATATTGTATGTGCACCTGGAATATATATGCATAAAAAAAAAATTTCCATCATGTATGCAACACTGCAATAAATTTTTTTTATTTACAAAAAAAATTTCATTGTCTTGATAATACTTTCTCATGCACAAGCGCCAATTAATCGCCTACTCTTGATATATTACCGCAAATATGAATAATTTAATTATCTATACCGATATAGAAGATGTCCGATGGATATTCCGGGTCGTCGGCCGAGTTCGGACTGCCTCGGACGTACTCGGTAGCCCCAGACATCGACTCCATATTGTGCAGTCAGTTACAGACTGACCGTTGGCGTGCGCGAACGCCTTTCATCAGATTTTATCGTCCCTAACCATTCAAAATTATCTCTATTATAATTTATTTTATATAAAAAATATTTATAAACTCTTATAAAAAATCATACAAGTGATAAATTAATAAATCTAGTGTTTGTGATTTTGTGTTGATAAAAAATTCAAATTTTCCCGCGTTATTGAAAAATTTTTTTGTTTTTCTTTAAAAAAAAAGTATTAGTGATATACAACAAAAAAAAAAAAAAAAAAATTGACAATTTTATTTGTGTGTGTGTTTGAAGCAAATTAATTTATTTTTCAATTTTTTAAACAAATATTTCAACATTTTGACGATTTTTAATGAGTTAAAATTTTTTTTCATTGTTATTGAATTTTGGTGTTATTGCGGAAATGTATTAAAATTCGAGTTTAAATATTGAATTAATTATTTTTAAGTGTTTAACGTGGATTAACATGATTCTAGCAGGACTTCTACTGTTAGATGATATCTCATTATTGGAGTTTAAGTGGAATTGAACTAGTGTTTTAGTGGCCTAAATTTTTGGGATAATAATTCTTTTAATAATTACCAAGAATAAGAGTTAAATTTTTTTTTAATGATTATAAGTTTGATTTAATTTTTTGGATTTACTGTATTATTTTTTTAACAACGAATAACAGTTAAATGCATTGTTGTGTTGTGAGAAATGGCGATGTGTGGACGAAGGTCAGAATTTACTGGAGAAAAACAAACGATTGAAAGTGGCATTTTCGAGCCTCTGAGTGACTCGTGTGGTGAAAGCGACATGGAGGGTCTTGATTTCTCGTTGTTTGAGCCACAGCGTGATCAGGACAATTGTTGCCCACCTTGTGTCTACTCGGGAATGCTTGATTTTTGGCTCCATGGCTCAAGTAAGAGTGATATCATCTGTTTTTTCAGATTGATTTGATGTTTTTTTGATCTTGTGACCTCTAGTTTCACACATTTTCACAAACTTTCCTTCATCTGGAGACTGGTTTTCGCTTTGTATGTTGGAATTTATTGGAGATAGATTGCAGATAAAGTCTGTACTAGTGGTTCTGAAAGGCAAAGAGTCAATAGTGAAACGAAGTCTGTAATTATTGTATTGCCTTCGCAGTCACCTGACCGACTTTCTTGTCGATATATTCTAAAAATATATTCCGTTGATTTTTTATATTCTCTGATTTAACGTTCGGATTATTTTTGTATAACTGTTTTTTCAGGTTTTACTGTATTTATTTAAAAAATTTTTCTTATTCTTTTAGCTTTTTTTTTTTTTGAATTAATGATTTTTAGTAGTTTTTAATTCTTAATGGATCTCGTATATTTATAGACATTTTTTTTTTTTTCTGTTTTTAATGATAACTCGGTAAATAAGTGAAATAATAAAAAATGTTATAAGAGTTAAAAAATAGAGAATTATATTTTCTATAAAAAATTTAGAATGGATTTTTTCGATATTTCAACTTGTTGACTCGTAATTCGTGATTAAAAATGGAAATATTTTATAGAGAAGTATAAGGGAATGTAACTCGATGGTTTCAAAGTGTTTGTATGACTAGTTTGCACTATCTATCGTATTTGAATGGAAAGTGGGGAGATTTATGACTATCCAACAGGTGGTGTTACTACCTTTCATCGTGTGTTTATGACAATAAAAAATTCCAATGCTTATATTGCAAGTCTGTGTATACAAAATTATCTTACTATTTTAAATCAAAATATCTTTAAAACTAATCAAGATAGAAATTTTTCTCAAGAGATCTTTTTTATAGAAAATTTTATTAGCTATAAAAAAGTTTCTTATCAAAATTCAGCTAATTCGCATCCTTATCAAGATATTTAATAAAATCTTCGTAAATTTCTTGACGATACGCTCTTTTAAATTTAGAAACGCTCATATGGTCATATATGACATAACAAATGATAAATAATTAATTTTTACAACAAAAATTAGTATTTTTATAAACAATTGATAATATGATAAACGTTTATTTCATTGCATAAGCATAAATCATGCAAAAAAAAAAAAATATGTGTAAAATACAAATAT
Source organism: Macrocentrus cingulum (assembly GCA_002156465.1). Classification (NCBI taxonomy): domain Eukaryota; kingdom Metazoa; phylum Arthropoda; class Insecta; order Hymenoptera; family Braconidae; genus Macrocentrus; species Macrocentrus cingulum. The sequence goes on along the minus strand of MVJL01000777.1, from coordinate 5,791 downwards.
CAGATTTTTCCTTAATTTTCTCATTTTACGATGTAAAAAAATAAAAATTATCCATGAATTTCCAAAAGGCTAGTCTATATTATAGAAAATTTAATACCAAACATATTAAGCACTGAGTTATTAAAATCGGTTTTTTAGTTTTTAAATTATCGTGGCTGCAATTTGATAAAAAATTAAATTTTTTTTAGTGAGTTAATTTTTTTTTTTTGATGATTTTTGGTTTGTTTTTTATTGCAGAACCTGAGTGTTGCGCTGGTGAGCCTCACGAGGCTTGTTGGGAGCCATGCTACTGCGTGCTTTTGCAAGATGAGCAGACCCTCACTGCCTACAGAAGCGAGGACATGGCTGTAAGTTAATTATCTTGAGATTAATTCACTAGAATAATTCTTCCACTATAAGAGGAGTTTTAAATATTTCCCCTTGACTTTCATACTGTACTCGACGGATATATATTTTTACAGTTGGTTTGTTGTACCATGTTGTGCTTTTACCTCGCCTACCGTGATGGTAACATACCGTCGAGTATGTGCTTTGCTAGCAAACTACTCATACCATCGACGTTAATGCAGATTATTCACAATTGTTGATAGAATATTGTTCCTGTATTGATAATAGATGGAATTAAAAATTTCGAGTTTATAATTGAGTGAAAAATTTTAATTTAAACAATCGAGAAAAAAAAAAAAAAAAACGTGATATCTCGTGAATCGTTGTTTTTTACAAAAAAACTATAGAGATCTTTTTTATGCATAATTAAATTCTCTATGTTTTTTATTTAACATTTTTTTTTATCAAACTTATTGTTTTGAAGTTATTTTAATTTTTTTAAACATCCGCTTTTTTTTTTTTTATTCTACTGATTTTTGTATTAATGTAGATTACACTTTTTTATATATCATGCATTTAATGATGCAATATTAGTACTAGATTTTTATTTTGTTATTCGTTTGTTTTTTAAATTTTTAATAGAGTCGTGTATAATTTTTAGTAACTTTGCAGAGATTTTTTGTATTGATAATAAGCGATAACTCAGTAATTAAGCAAAATAATGAAAAATAATATAAGAAGTAAATTTTAGAGAATTAAATTTCTGATAAAAAATATTTGATAAAGTTTTTCTGAATTTTTAGTTGTTTTCGAGATATTGACTGACTTGAAAAAATTATATGAACAAAAATTATAAATAAGCATAGAATGTATGTATAATGGTTATTTATAGTTCAAGGTCATTTTTCCGTTTGAAAAGAGTATTAATAATTGATTTCAATCGTTGATTGAATCAGTGAGTTATTCTTATAATTGTTCGGCTGAGAATGAAAAATACCCTTTGACAGACGAAAATATACCTATACTCACATATAACAAAATTTTTAAATTATTTAAGATAATCATTGTAGTTGTGTTGAATTTTAATTTTTATATAGTTTTATTTACTTACTGAAGTTTTTATTTTTCTTTTTTAAGATTGGTGACGCCATGTTTGTGGAGTTGCCTCGGGTACGTCTCGATGGCGGAGCTCGAGCTTTTCACCAACATTGGGGCTATGAATCGCGTCCTCTGGCACCACCTCCGCCTCTCATCGAGGAAGATGAAGCTGCAATTGAACCGGAAACTGTTAGTCTGCGTGAAGCCAACACTGCATCGCCAATAGGTAAGATATCCATCTAAAAACACTTTTTTTTTTTTTTAATCGAAATTTCAAAAATTTTCAAATTTTAAAAAATCTTTAAAACCAAATTTTTCAATTTATCAATACTCCCCACTTCTCCTCGCTTCTTAAAAATTTTAAATAATTTTTTTTTCTTCGAATTTTTGTTTCAAATTTTAAATGAATTTTATTTTTAATAAATTTCGATATTTTTCAAGGTAAAAAGTAAACAAATAATGTAATTTTTTTTTTTGATTTTGAGAGTTTAATTAAATTTAGAATTAATATTTAACATTTTGACGAATTTTTCTTCATTTTTTTTTTTTTTATATTGGCTATTATTTTTAAGTAAAATTTGTGGTTTTTTTTTTTTTTTTTTCTAAAAAACTATAACCTATATCTATACAGTGTTTATATATTTATTTTTTTTATTGACGTGTTTAATTTATTAGTAATTTATTATGATGATTTTTTATTCAGAAAGTCACATATATTGAAATATTTAATGATTGATGATTCAAAGCATGCGTGCGCGACTGTTGGAAGCGATGACGGTTGAAAATGATAGTCCTGGAGCTGGACCCCTCCCGTGTGCAATTTCGAGTCGGCAAGCAAATTAAGGCCCGTTAGATAGGAAAAAAATCACTGTTTCCAATGGTATCCATTGGAAACAGTGATTTTTTTCCTATCTAACGGGCCTTAATTTGCTTGCCGACTCGAAATTGCACACGGGAGGGGTCCAGCTCCAGGACTATGAGGTCGTATTTAGGTTGAATAATTTTTTTTCTTTTGTTTTTTTTTTTTCTAGATTTAATTTATTAGACAAAATCTATTTAGGTAAAACAGTTTGATCTATATAGTGCGGTATAAACGTCATTTGCTGCCATGCCGTCCGCCCCGGATATGCGATAAAAGTCGGCTGTGTTGAACCGTGATACAAGCGTGTATTCACGCATTGTCACAGCTCGAGCGCGTTGACACACTTGCCTTGACTATCATAAATTACCATATTAAGACTTAGTTTTACGGTTTAATTGACATTATATTGATCAATTCTTCGAATAAATTGTCTTGCAGTGCCAGTGAGTTTTAACTCGTTTCTGTCGAGTTTTTTAGTGCAATACATTTTTTTTTTTTTGTTACTACTAGAAAAATAATGGAACACAGAAGAACGTGGAATCCAATTGTCTGGTGGAAAAGACGAAATTCCGATGATGAGTGGTCTGATAGTTGTCGTGAGTTTGTAATAATCGAAAAAAAAATTTTTTTTCGTATTGAAAAATCATCATTTTTTTGTTGGTTGCACTGTTTGCTGTCTATCTGCAACGTTGCTATTAAATTTAATACTAAAATTTGATCGTTAAGACTTTTTATTACAAAATTTCTTAGATTTTATTAAAAAATTTTTAAATATCTAATTAATTTAATTATTCTAACTAGTCTAAAGTGTTTTTAGAGGTTTTTTTCTTAAAAAAATTTTATTTCTCCAAAATTTCATTGAAAAAAAAATTTTTTTTTGTTCAAAATAACATTTTAAGCTGATTTTTGAGGGTTTTAAGACGTAATTTGTTGGTAAAAAGGTTATTACAGTGTTGTCAGATAGTTTAAAGCAAAGAATATCTTGAGATTACATTGATTAGCGTTGAAAGTTTGTTGGTAATGGCAAATTGCATTGGTTTCGTGCTGACAAAACGATAAGGAAGTTATTTGACGTCGTGTCATTTTCAACCTACGCATTATATATGCCTCAGAGTGACTCATTTCTCTACCATGTATATTATGTTTTCCAGTGAATGAACTTATCCTAAGGCTTTCTTCGAAATTGACGTTGATTATGCTCAATGTTTATGTCTTAAACATTTTTTTTCTGGTTCTAATGATTTTGATGTGGAAAAATTGAATTTTTACACTTCAAATTTTGTAAAACTATTATTATTTCTATCTAGAATAAGTTGAACAACGTTTTTTTCTCATTTTTTTTTCACATTTTGTCAAATTTTCAAATAAATATTGTAAAATTCTGTTTTTTTTTTTTTTTTTAAATTTTTTGTAAGATAACTCGATAACTATAAAAGATAATGAAAAATATAATTAAAATTAAATTATAGAGAATAAAATGTTGTAAAAAAAAATGTTAATTAATTTTTTTTTTTTTGTATCTTTTTTGATTTTTAAGATATTACTGTTTTTTTTTTTTTTTAAATTTCTATTTTTCAAAATATCTCAAAAAATAAGAAAAATATCAAAAAAATTTATTTTACATTTTTTATAGAACATTTCAATCTCTATCTTTTGACTTTGATAAAATTTTTTGTTATCTCGAATAGTTACCAAGTTATCAGCAAAAAACTGAGAAAAAAATCGTGAAAATTTTATTTCCGGAAGAAAAAAAAAAATTTTTATTGTGTAATAACGGATAATGATAAAATCTTGGTTTCCACAATTTCTTTGTTTTATCATGCATCGTCATTGATAAGACAGTGGTGCTCATTATCATGTTTTTATGAGGATTTCGTCTAAATTTTCATTTTGTAAATTTGTTTTATTCGTTATATTTGAAGTTTTTCATTTGATACTTTGATGTAGCTTCATTTCGAAGAAAAGTACGAACTCTACCATCATCAGTCAGGTGTAACAACCGCAAACAACGTTACACAATAACTGGAGTTATGTCATCCTGTCTGTTGAATTTAACAATCGATCAAAATTCGCTTTTGCCGTGTAAGTTTGATGTGCAGTTGATTATTTTTATTATTAATTTTTTTTTTCCAATGACCTTCAGTTATTATTTTATCTATTTTTTTACTCCTCACTGCCTCCTTTGTATTTATAACATATATAACATTATACAAAAGCTTTAAAACGATTTTATAATTATAAAGTATATGCAATGAGATGGAAATTAATTGATTAGCTAAATAAAAATCATGTAATTTATAAAAAAAAAAACCTACAAAACTTGAGTTATAAAAGATGAAATTTTTTTTTTTTTTAGAATTTCTAACCACGATATTCTAAAAATTAATCAATAAAATTTAATAAATAAACTATTTTATTTGTTTGTTATAATGTTGGCTATTAAATAGACTAGAATTTTTTTTAATTGATCAATATTTTGGATTTTTTTTTCGTCTCTCAAAGAGTCTAAACAAATTTCTAAAAAATTTCATGGTTTTTAATGTCATACCGTTTATTTTCTATTCTGTATTATTTGATTATTCTAGTCTATCTTTTAATATCACTGTTTTTGAGTAAAATGAATTTTGAATTTTTAAAATCGAAAAATTCTAGCTACTAGAATCGTGGCTGTAACTGCTGCTAGCGCGCGCGCGACTTGAAAAAAAGTGAAATTTAATGTTAGTTTGTTGTCTAATAATCAAGTAATATTTTTTAAAAATAAAAAAATTGAAAATTTAAGATAAATGCATGAAATATTTGAATTTTCATTTAAAATAAAATTATTAATGTTACAAAAAAAAAAAAATGATAACTGATTTTTTTTTGAATTTGGGAAAGCAGTTTTTTTATTTGTGGCACTTGTGACAAAAAAGCTCTGGTAAAATTACTATTCTCTGTATATAACCTCGTTCTACTTTAAAGTACGCCTCCTCTTTCCGTTTTATCGCCCGCTTTGCCGCGCGCACCGATGCAACCAACGATTTCCCATGTTTATATATGTCCACGAACAAATGTTACAACACCTCCACGTGTGTGTTTTATCCATGTGTCAGTTGGACACAAGCCAATGATATTTTTGTGGATGCCGCAGCGTTGCAAATTCTGTTTTTATCATGTCTATATAATAAAAATACTTTTGTGCAAAAAAAAATTTCTAATTGAATTGTTGTTTTTTTTTTTTGATTGCAGGTGAGTTGAAGTCTATGTCACTACCTCGTGGATTTCCTCCTGTTATTAACAACGTATCTGAAGGTACGGTTTATAAAATTTTTTTTTATTTATGTCACGATGAATAATTTCTTATATTATGTTCGTTCAACACGCAAATTGTATATATATCGCGTCAGAATTATTTTTAATAGCTCTGAAAAACATTATTGACCTTTTATAAATAATTGTTTTTTTCGAGAACAAAATGGAAAAAAATTTTTTTACTCAAAAAAAAAAAAAAAAAAAAAAAAAAAA
>MVJL01000773.1:0-51615 GCA_002156465.1 Macrocentrus cingulum | reverse complement strand
GGCGAGTGGCACGTATAATTGATGACCACCGAGAGCAATAAGGCCGTGATGAATATTTCATCTTAGCATGAAAGAAAAATGAAAATGCACACCAGAGACAATAAAGAGATAAAACGGCAAGAAAAAGAGATGAGTAAAAAAAATAAATGAAAAAATGATTCAAAGTTTCCCTATAACATGATCGTCATTATTAATTTCCCCGAATTGTATATTGGATCGTGAGCAATTTGGGCGTCATTGACGCGCCATACTCTCCCTTTCGTCAGGTCCAATAGCATTTTTCATATTCACCGCACACACAGGACTATTTACATAGTCACAAAGCACTGCGATGTGTTATTAAAATTCTGGTCATATTAAATTCGAAATTTACAGTGGGCGATAATATCTAGACGGGGATGAAACTCATGTGTTTTCCGATAGAATAAATCTTCCTCAATACACGCGATTTTTAAATTAAACAAAACGCATCAATATCAGTTTTTACATATATTGGACAACGAGCTTTAGACGAAAAAAAAAAAAAAATTTATAACGATTCAAAGTACTTGAAAAAATTCACGTCAGAAAGTCGTATAAACATTTTTGAGTAGAATAACCCATATTAAGTCAGTCAAAAACAATTATTTCATATTTTTTTTAATTGCAATAAGGGTTGTATACCTTTTTAGCTTCCTAAAAAATGTAGAATATTTGATATAAAACGGTAATATCTTGAAATGTAAGAAAAAAATTTATTAAAAATTTTTTTGTAGAAAATTGTATACTAAATTTTTTCATCCAATAACATTTTTCGTTATCTCGATTATTAAGAGAGTAATTACTAAAAAAAAATCACAAAAACTAAAAAATTCCCAAGGAGTAGGCATAAAAAAGTAAGGGTAAAAAAAATTTCGAATTCAATTATCTTCTCAAGGATTTTTTTTTTTTTTTCGTAAAATTCGTATATGTTTTTAAAAAGTGAGATTTACAATTCCGATCCTCAGAAAAAAATTGTCATTTCATCTCTGCCTTATCATCTCAACATCGAGTTACACGATGAAGATAAAAAATATATTCCCGGGCGAAACAACATGAACGAATATATCCCCCAAAGCGTATAGAACGCGAAAATGTGAAAACACGAATTTTTTATTTTTATATTAAAAGCTGAAAGAAATAAAATAATAAAAAAAAAGGATCGCTTCTCGGAATGCAATATTTCGACGGATTCATTTGCTGGAAACATTTCTTCGCCAAGAAAAAATTCAATCAAACCTATACTGTATATGTACCTACTGTGGGCTACGAGGTGAAAGGAAAGGGGCGGACAGAGCCCACGAAAAATATAGGAAGAGATGCGGACACGCGAACAGAGGGTCTCTGATCATGAAAACGAAAAGGTTTTGCGGCGAATATAACTAAGAAAGACTTTTATATTATTACTTTTCAACAAACAATTGATGTCGAGGCACATCACGATATTATTTAGCAAAATGGAAAACAAACTCATTAAAACAGACGAATTATACATCACTAATTTTAAAAGACAATTACAACATTGAATTATTCTTTGCTACTTAATCGAATTTATTCTCATACTTATTTCCACCCCCTTCCCCATAGCAGTATAGATCTTCTCAGTATGCCAAGCAAGCCATGTCGTGATCCAATTAGACACAATCAGTGAGGCCAACCCCCATCATAACAAACATAACGAAATTCATTTAACCTCACGTTCAAAATGACAAGAACCCGACAGACCATTCGTGACTGAATCATATACCACCCTGGATCGATAGGTAATTGATCGACAAACGGCGATAGACTTACACCCTCTGCCAGAAGTAGTTCAAGTCTGTATATGCCAGACACGCTAGTTCTGTTATACTTTAATAACGATCCAATCACTGTCGTCCAAATTGAACCATAACTTCCACTAAATTTGTGCATAAAAAATTTATAAGTTTGTTATTTGTTTATTTAACTTGAATATAAGAATATTTTTTCATCCTTAATTATTTTTTTTTAATTGAAAACTGGTCAAATGTATGCAGATAATTATTTCAAGTAAAAAAAAATTTATTTTCATTTTTATTGCCAAAATCATTAAATTTTGAATTTCCATCATGTAAAAAATTTTTGTTTTTCGAATAGAATGCCGTCTTTGAAAGAAGTAATTTTTTTTTTCAAATAAAATTCGACAAAATTGAAAAAATGATTACAATAATAAATTGGGTGAAAGTGTGCTCGAAAAATGTCAAAAAAAAACAGGGAAATTTTCCAGTGCAGAAAAGAGCACAGAAAACTTTTAGAAAAGCCATAAAATTTTGATTATTTCATATATCGAAAGAGAAAAAGTGAGTCTGGCGAAGATGAAATTGCAATTGAGAATGATTTCAAACCTCAAGCAGGAGTGAAAAGTGACGAACGTGACGTCTTGGCAATTCGAGAAGTGTCTTTACGAAGGCTTGTAGAACATTGCCACTAAAATATAAAGTGGTTTAGGGGGTGGCATAGCAATGGGGGTGTCTATCGTCGACACTCGGCTCGAGAACGTCGGAGTAGTGCTATTGATCGAAGAGAGAGCCCGGTCAAACCACTGCTACTATGTAAAATAATTGTTAAAACACTAAAAAATGAAAAATAAAAAAAAGTCCATAAAAATTCACCCATCAATTTTAATATATTTTAGAAAATTGAAAAACTGTAAAAAAAATTAAGTAATAAAAGTATATTGAATGAATGTTATTGTTCGTATTTTTTAGTTTTTCAATTTTAAAAAAGTCCTATTTGTTCATTTTTATTACTTTGTGTCTCAAGTTCATTTTTCATATCCCTGATGCAAATTCAGTCATAACACGAGTCTCATATTCATATAATATTGGAAGTATAGTGCACATGAGAAGTAATATGAAAGTTTGAATGGTAATTTTTGTGAGAAAGTAATTTATTACGCTTGAAAACTCGTGGAGCGAGGTCGCGCAATGCCAGGAGAATAGATGGTTTGTAATGAAATTGCACTCATCATCTAAAATTTAATATTAATCCAGAATCTAATATGAATATCATTAATAATACATCATCTAAAAATTAACTTTTCAACAAATTACCACGAAAAAACCTCAAAAAAAAAAAAACTTTCATATCCATCAGAAAAAAAATAATAATAAAATATCCCAACTATTTTTTCTTATTTCTTGAGAGTAAAAAAAAAATTGCAAATACAAAATTTAATTTTTGCTAAAAATAACGCTTTGTCACAAAAAAATTTTTTACCAAGAAATTTTATTTTTTTATTTTTTTTTTAATCGATCAGTCGTTTTTTTTTTGCAGTGTGTCAACACTAAAAATAAAAGACGATATAAAAAGTTGAAAAATACTATTGTTCATGAACTATTTTTAGCAATAAAAAAAGATAAAAGATAAGCGTTGATAATAAAAAAAAAATATTTGTCAGAAAAAACTATGCTTTTTTGTGATTTAAAAAAATAGTAATAATTTTTTATGATTTGTCGATGCAAATTTATATATAAAGTGAAATTTCGTGACTGCTTGTGAGGCATAAAAAAAGAAATCGTTAGAAACATATATATATATATATATGTTATACGACGAATCGAGCCCGTCCTTGAAGCAAAGTCTAAAATCTCGAATTCGCAATATCGTTCTATCTCTGTCGAGCACGTATTCGAGCACGAGCAAGCCTTCCCCACGCCCGCCTCCTATATCACCTCCTTGGAGTTTAATCCTGTGCCACCTCTCACAGCCACCTACTTTCCTAATCGCACCAGGATCCTTTTCGCGCCTTGCGAATTCGCCTGTGGCGTCGAGTCTGGCGCAACCGTGAATCTACAGTGCCTCGCGCGCGCGGTGAAAGCGGAAAAAAAAACAAATCAAACGAACCAGAAAAATAATTCGCAAGAGGTAACCAGTGACCTTGATCGCAAGAACACACCTCAAATAACTCAATAGAACGCTAAAAAAAAACTTTTTACTACTGAAAGTCTTCAACTATCGATAAAATCATTTGAATAACATTTTCAAAAAAATAAATATGAATACCTGAATAAAAAAATTTTATGCTTAATGTAAAATAGCTAATTTTTTCAAAAAAACATAATGGAAACTCCGAAAAATACTGAAATAACATAAATAGTAAAGAGAAAAAAAAATTTTTTTTTTTATTGCTCATGAAAAAAATTTATTTCTGTGATAAGAAATTTTTTTAATGGTCCAGTAAATTAACTGCAATTTAGTCAAGTAGTTAAATCTCATCTGAGAAGCGCAATGGAGTCTACTCGACAGATAACACCCGAGAACTCTGATCCAGTGACTCAAACCAATCTACAACGACACGTTAAACCATTGCAAGTGTGTATAGACGACACACAACGCTACACACAGCCAATAGAGGGGCTTCTACTGGACGTAGGTATCGCGGGCAAGATAGCTTCAACAATGGCTTCCATTACCGCTAGAAGCTGGTAATGGGCAAATTGTCCGGCGAGTCATCGGAACTTCTAAAACTCGTCCTTAATGCCATGCATATGTGTTCCTATACCTTCCGGCATAATATATTACAAATTTAAACATCCAGGTTATGTTCAACTACTCCAAATGCTTCAATTCAATTTGTACATCTAATGGACTCGGCATATTATCCTGTGGGAAATGTCCTCTAAATAATTTCATAATTATCTATACAAATTATATTACTTACAAATGTCCAATTTAATAAAAAAATTGTCTTCGCTTGATTTTCCCTCTCTCCGCTCCGATCGTGCCACGTGGTGAGACGATTCACAATACACAAGTTTAACTGTTGATAAAAATACAACAGAAAAAAATTTTCCCGTAAAAAAAACCTCTCAAAACAACTTGCAAATCCCCATAGTTAAAGTAAATTATCACAAAGATTTTTATACATAAAAAACTGATTGAAAAAAATTTTTTTAATCACTAGAAAAATTTATCTATTTTTTTTTACGTAATCTAAAATCTTATCTCGACACAGCATGAAATTTTGCCAAATTTTTCTCTTTAGTTTTTTCAATTTTCGTCGACAGTTTTTGGAGTTGTGTTGATTTTGACGGAGGGATATGTATTCAAGCACAGTTTTTTTATAAGATATTGAAAGATATTCGCGGGGCTGCAAGCAAATTTTTTTCGAGGTCGCGAATTAAATAAATTTTACCGCGTGGAAAATTTCGTCGCGAATGCCGGTGCAGTTTAAACACGACGAACGTGACAACGCGACGGTCGCTCGCGGCCAACTGAAAGCTGCGGCGACGAGTGTGCGCCTCACGGGGGTGATTGGCCCGTGTGCACCGGCGCTCAAGGGTGGCTAGATCCGCGCCGGGGATATACCGTAAAAAAAACATCCCAAAACACCATCATATATATCCAAAAAAACTATATCCCTACCGTAAATAACTAAAAAAAAATTAAAATCTTTGAAAAACACCCTCAAATGCCAATCCAAAAAAATTTGCATCAATTTTCTCAAAGTTCTAGACGAATTTTGAGCATGAAAAAATTTTTTATTTAATGAATGGTCAGGTATTTGATGCTGCCAGTGCCTTAGGCCTACACCGTGACAATCCTCATGCGAAAGTCGACGACTAGGATCGCAGAAAAGGTAGAGGTATTCTCTAGTCGTTGTCCGACGTGAATTTCAAGAGGTCCGCAGGATACTCGACCCACGTGAGCCACTGAGCGAAGGATCAAGGGTCGGCATCTAGCGGCGAGAGATGGAAAACACCCTCGAGGGCACCTTTAATAATTAATAAAGTTTTTTTTTCTAATTTTTCATCAATAATTTTGAGTGATTGTTGTTTGTGAGTGGTAAAATTATAGATTTTTCTAGGTGAAAAATTTTTTTTTCGACTTATTCACCTTGGGCTGATGCATTGTGCGCTGTTTCCGGTCCAAGTGCGTTAAGAATGCGCGGGAAAGTTGCAGCTGCACACCAGAGGCGTGGCGTGATAACGCACGCGCACATTGCGGCCACACCCCCGCGAACTCACAGAAGGAGGAGCCATGGAATATTCGCGATCTAAAGCCATTTACGATTGGAGTGTGCCGCTCACCTGTGCCGTGTGTCCCACCTTTGGTTACTATTAACACACACCTGAATAAAATTTTTTAATCATCTCCACTCACCCGGCAGTTACTCTCGCCTCTTGACTGGAGCATCCTCTTACACAGTTATGATCGACGTATTAGGTACCCTGCACAAAAATTAACCTGATTAATTTTTTACCGTTGAAAAATTCATTTGAAAAAACATACAGCAATTTTAGGATTTTTAAAACTGTAATTGAATTTTTTTTAGTGCTCATACTGATAAAGCTCAATTGTTTATCTACTGTAAAAATAGAAAAATTAATTGATCGTTAACGATTTTCTATTGTTGGAACACGCGAAATTCCATTGGAAAAAAAATTTTCAACACGGATATATTTAACACTTTACCTTATAGAATTGTTAGTTTCCTGGAAAAACAATTTTTATTTATAAAAAATGAATAAAACATTTATTCAAAAATTTTTGCAATAAAAAAAAAACTTGATATTGTCATTTACATAAGGGAATTTTTTTTACCAGGGTCCTTAATCCTTAGAAAGTTGCGCGCAAGATGCCCTACTGATGTCTGACCACATACGTCAGAAATGGCTGTTTCTACTACAACTAGATGCACTACTAGTGTCGATTTTTCTCATCTCAAAAAAAAAAAATTTTACTGCGTCAACTTTTAGATTCTATATATATAAAAAAGTCCCAAATCTTTCTTCGGAGTTGGCGTCTCAGCCATTTATAACTACATGAAATCTTCTCCATTCAACGCAGAATTTCATTTATAGTTTTATTTCAGATATTTTTTTTTCAAGAATTAAATAGTTAATACCCTCAAAACTAATAATTAAAATAAATACGTTATTTGTTTAGGTGATTTTGCTCTTTTTTCATCAAGTTCCACATAGGCACATCGATCAAATTTAAACGGCTAAGGCAAAGTTAAAATTGAGGTGAAAATAGAGCCTCATTTCAGCGAAATAATGTAATACATTATTAAATGTTTTGTAAAAAAAAATTGCAACCCCCTGGCATCGTTTTAAGGACCATCGCACACCCCTAAACCTCAAATTTACGAGAAGCAATTATGAAATACAGTGTTATATGTCAAAAATCAATTAAAAAACGAGAGCATGTTAAAAAACTTTACTCGTGATTTTCAGGAGAAAAAAAAAAAATTTTCCACAGGTTGGGGAGAACTCGGAATAGCATTCTAAGGCTGGAAGTAGCAGGAAAAAAACCAGACGTCGGCTATTCAAGTATATATTTATACAAGTAGCCGGTTGGAGAAGCGCGCACAACTGTGTGGCGAGTTTCGTGCCAAGGTGGGTCGCACGAGGGAATTAATTACCTAGGAAGCCTTGGTGGACGCTTTGATGTCCAAAGGGCTTCCGACGGACCATACGAGGTCCAAAGTAATCGACTTGGACCAATATCCGCGCGTTCATTCTGCCAATGCAGGCTAGTGCGCGCGGCCGTGCCAATGCAGAGACGGTGTGCGGTATTTTGCAGGGGCAATAATCGTGAAACGCGACGGGGTGAGAAAGTTCGGGCAGATTGAGATCTCAAAATGAGCGACATCAGAGGCGGGTGGTCGTTGAACTGTGTGCCTGAATGACACGTTGAAGCAGAGTTGATGTGAGATAAAGCGCGCAACCTGACGGCTAATCGCCACTAAAAATATATACAACCTTTAGAAATCAATAAAATAAATAGAAGCCAACTCGTGTTTACCAACCACGGCCATTGTAATAAGCTAGGCAGAACACGAAACCAACGGCCAAAGACACGCGACCTCACTCCAAAGCCTAATGGCTTCTGTGTGTACTTGGCGTTGAAGCTACACAAGGAAATTTGTCGTTTGTTCGTTGGTGACACGCGCCTACTCTATTCTCGATAGGTAATTGACCTCTAACCCAACACTCAATTTGTTGAATTAACCAAAATCATAATTTAGTATTTTTTTTCACCATCAAATTTATATGTACGATTTTTCGCGTATTGAAATATTTAAGGTGCAATTATATGGATTTTTTAAATGATTATTCATTTAGATTACAAAGGAAATAATTTTTTTGTCTTTTAAATTTTGTTTGAAAAAAAATGCTGACCAAAAATAAAGGTTTTTTTTTATAAATAAAAGGGGGTTTAAAATTTCAACAGTCTTTCTACTGCTTTTAATAAACAAATATGGTATAACCCTCATAAATAAAATAATAAATCGTCATATTTGTGTTTGGATGTATATAGATTTGAGTTGAAAAAAAATTTGAAAAAAATGCTCTAGTGCATTAAAATATAAAATTAAGAATCTATAATCATCGACAAAAAAATTTTTCAATTAGAACTCAGTATGTATGAAACCTTTTAAAACGAAAAAATTGAAAAAAAAACAGTAAAATAAAAAATATGATGAGTGAAGCAATAAATGCAAAGATATTTCTAGTGTCCTGCTGTGTAAAACGAAACAATATATGAGATTAGTTGAATTTCCGCACACAATGAAATGAAAAGAGGGCTTTTATCCATATATTCACAATTAAAAGCAAAATATATATAGGGAAAAGTGAAAATCCAGGCTTAAACTCAGGGAAATAAGCACAGTGACCCTTTTCTCATATTATTCGAACGCGAAACTCGCGCGGTCAAGATATATATTTACATAAGAATAACCTGAAACAACAATTATGCAGTTATTTTTACTATTGTTTTTTGAATTTAATTCACAAAAAGAGTGAGTAAAAAAAAAAATTTCTTTTTACTTCACTGGTGCTTTAAGCAAAAACGTTTGCCACGAATAATTGCAGTACTAAGACGTGCATATACATGTGTCCGTGGACGTAAGATGATTTATAGAAATTTTTGCGCAGCTACGTAGGATTGGTGCGGTAAGATCTATCATTAGGTTAACGCTGAGAGGCGCCGGGCGCTCAGGCACTATCATTATCCTCAGGTCAAGCCCTTCATTTCGCCTGGGGCTCTCGCGCCATCGCTTCCCCGTTGCATACATACGTTCCTCGCATTTTTTCACCGACGTTCGCGATGTTTTACCCGAAATACCATGCAGTTAAAACCTGTATACGCAAATTTCCAGATGAAAATATATTTCTTACCGCAGCCTATTTGTGTTAAAATATATTTTTAACTAACTTTCATAAACAACATTTAACAAATAAGTAATACATAGAGTGTTTGAAATTTTTTTCCATAATATTATCCGTTCAAGAGTCGAAATACAATATTTCGGAAAATTCTAACAATAAAAAATTATGAGTAATAAGGTTCACCTTTAAAAACCGCCATTTTCACGAGTTTTTGACACTATAAAAACAAATTTTAAAAAGGGAAGGCCTGAATTTTTTGTTTTTAACTCAAAAATTTTCAACAGCCAAAGAATAATAAATTGGTAGGAGACAGGAAATTTGTCTCACTGCGCGCAATTGTAAACAAAGAAATCAGTGGACTGTCATAGGGCAGTCATGCACAATAAATCACGGTTTTGAATGTTCCTCATAGCTCATAATTATTCTCTCATAATGAGTCAGAGGCTCTCATGCAAATACCTAATCACTACAAAAAAAAACACACACATTTTCATCATAAACACCATTTTTTTCAACTACTATTTTCTTAATCTTCAACTTCCACAATTTTTAAGCCCCTAAAAACAACTAATCAATGTTTTAAATATTTTTTTCTTATAAATATCCTTAAGTATTTCCTGAATAGTAATGGTAATCCTATGAAAAATTTGTCCAAGAAATTTAGACAAAGTAAAATTATATCGATTATATTTTAATATGTTAGAAATATAACTTGAATGTTATTTTTAATGATGTAAAAAAATTTTTAGAAGCAAAATAGTATCAAAAATATATTTGAGAGCCTCTGGTAAAAGGACACATCCGCGTTATGACTCTTTTTCAGCCTATTCGCATTCGAGCGAGGTCGTATGTACAAGAATTCTCGAAGCCTCGATGCGCGACATTATCTGCCATTTTCAACTTACATATAGCAGAAGAACCACGATTAATCCCTCGCCGGCTTTGTCTGTAGCCAACATACATATACAACCGCTGATGCAACGGCAGTCACATTTAGCTTGTTGTTTTCCTCAGAAAGAAAAAAAAAAAAATTCAAAACATATTCACGTGGTTTATAGCCACAGTGAGGACGACGTACGTACAATATTCCGGATCCTCTTTGCCCGCTGCTCCCCTGCATATTCGCTTAAAAAAATAAAAACAAAACACACGCGTGCAGAAGGGCAGAAAAAAGTAGATTCTAATCGCGTATACCTTCGAGAGAACCCAGACGAACAGCGACTGGCCAAACAATACCTCGCGAAAAGAAAAAAAATCACGAGCATATATAATGAGGAAAAAAAAGCGTGCGCAGACGATTTGCGTAATAAAACTCAAGTGTACGATTAACCTTGCCGATGGGATATACCTACTCTTGTCCGGATATATTCTGGGCATATTTGAAAATATGTGCATATATATCCGGCATAATAGACTGAAAAAAAATATGTAGAGAAAATACGACGAGAGCTTGCAGAGAGCCATTGAAGGATTAAAAAGCTCGCGATATGTCGTTCGGAGAATTTCATGCACTCGTTTATAACGCACTCGACGTAGTATTAGCACGGATAAACGTAGGTACTTGATGATGCACTCGGTAAAATCGTTCGATTGGCCATCGTCAATGTATAACGTGCATTGAACGATTGAAAATCTCCAAAAACGAAAAATTCAATGAAAAAGAAAAATGTTTAATTTAAATGAATCGGAAAAAAAATTTTTTGAAAACATCGCGAGAAAATTTTACGTTAAATTCTAGTGAAATTTCACTCCTGGTTCAAATTATAAACTGCACAAGAGAAACTCGACGAAATATAGAAAATAGCAGAGAGAGCGCGCGAGTTTAAGGATTTTTGAACGCTTACATTTGCAATGAAGCTATATATTCAGAGTCATATACAGTGAATACAGATATAGCAGACGAAAATCTGTTCATTGTTCTTCATTTCGCGAGAAAGAAAAGTAGCTCGCGTGCACCGTAACAGAGCTTAGTTTACACAGGATAAACTGACGATGGGACTTTCGTAGAGCGCTTAATGTCCTCCTCTTTTCCACTTCCCTTTGCGTTTTCCAGTCTACAGAAATTTCAACATTTCTACACTTGTATTGTGCAAAAGGATATTACGTGAATCCCTACGTATATTCTAATTTATAATCCTTCAAAATAAAAATAGAAAAAAAGTTGTTGAAATATTTTACATCTTCATCGTCTTTTTTTTTAAATAATCAAACATACGCCATTCAAAAACAAAATTTCAACTTTAAAGCATACTGAACAGCTTAATTATTTTAAAAATGTAAATAAATAAAGGGAATGTTATTTTACAAAAAAAAATTTTTCCACCTCAAAAAAAAACATGAAAAAAATGGATAAAAACTTTAAATTTTTCAAATAAAAATGTTGTACAAAAAGTTTTTTCAACCTGAGAAAAAAAAAATAATACTTGGATATTATTTTTTAAAAAATAAGAAATATATCGTGAAATTTCGAGAAAAATTTTTTAGGACAGAAAACGCATTGATACACATGCGCGATGATAATATGGTCGCTCGCGAGAACCATGGGAGACAAGGAGAACATAAAATGAAAGACAATAGCTGTCCAAGGCGTTCCCATTCTCCGCACGTTTGTGCACATGTTCAGGGAGTCATGAATACCATTAAAAAAATTACTGAAAAAATTTTCAAAATTCGATGCAGCAATTTTACGACGGAATGGCCAGCAGGCTAAAAATTCTCTAATTAAAACCACAAAATACTCATGAAAAAAAATTTTTTTACATATAAACATATCAACACCTGCCAGTTGCGTGTGCACAAAAACTTTCACCATTCAAATATATATATAGGAGGATGATCGTTGGACCATTATTCAGTACGAATGGTCGAACGATCGAAAATTGCGGTCCCGCGGCGGCGACCATCTATATATATACGCAATACTCGCGTATCGTGTCCAAGGCGGAGAAGTTTTGGATGACCCGAGGGCGAGGGAGGTTTTCAGACGTATATGGACGATCAGTGAAGACCAAAGGGAGACAGCGAAAGAAATGCGGAGAGAGAGTGCAGAGTAAGTAATAAGCACCTGCCCTGGTGGATGCCAGGGCACTTGATTCATTTCGAGGTAAGTACAGAGCGCGTTCCAGCGACGCCTTGGGCTACTTTTCGACACATAGCAAGCTCAAGAATGCGCTCGCCACGAGAGTAAACTGGTGAATTCATGCATTTTTGATCATACAAAAAAAGAAAGAATTTTTTTCATGCTATTTACCTTTTGTTAAGAGATTTTTTTTTTGCAAAAAAAAAATACTTTTTCTGTTGTAACTTTTTGTTGTATTAAAAAAAAATCTTGTTATTTTTTTGTTCATACGTTGGTGCCTGGAAAATCGTAAAAGAAGACAATGGATGTAAAATTATCGAGAAGTCACGTCCGAGGAAATTGGATGGAATTTAGCACCTCGATATATGAAAACGTCAAGTTAAAAGTCAATCAGCGACGAGAAAACTTCCTAATTCAATCGAGAAAATCCATAAACGTGTTTCTATTTATCTTTTAACTCTTATTTTCTTTTATAAGGTACACACGCGCCCACACTCGCGTCAGATCTAAAAGTCAAGTTGACCACACGTGCAAGCACAATTGTTTTTTTTTTATCCACAGTATACAACAAATAACTAAGACAATTGTATAACAAATATACTATTTTTTGTAAAAAGAAAACATAAAAATCTTCAAATTTATTTCAGATCAATCTGAGAAAAATTTATAAAACCCTCAAATAATTTTTAATATAACTGTTGAATTTTCCCCAAAAAAACTCATCTACTTTCTCAAGGTATATAAATATGCGTGGTTGAGCTAAAAAATTTTCTATCATATATTTTGATGTATATTTTAATGCATTAAGGAATAAATATACGGAAATGGCCAGACAAAAGTAAAATAAAGTAAAAATTGAAGAAAAAAAAAAAAGACAGACAGATATTCCCCGAGTTTTCACCTATCACTTTTGTCATCTTTAGGTAAACGACACATGGATAAATAAATTATGAACCTTTTGAACGGGGTTTCAAATGACAAATATCAACTTTCGACATGTGACTAGGTACCAGAAATTCCCTAACCGCGACTACACGCAATATTTTATTCTAACCATCATATATATATCAAGCAAAAGATATCTAACCATATAACACTTCGCATTCATTGTCAGAAATAAAAAATACCATTTTCTGATTGAAAAAAAAAAAATAAAAATTTTTTAAGTAAAAAAATGTCAACTATTTAAACGAGTTTTCGCATCAGCATTCAGCCAAATGCCATCAAAAACAAACAGTCAATAAAATAAAAGGTTGCATTTAACACAGGCAAAAGTGTATCGGTGCAGCACCACGCGTGAAAAGTCCTCGTAAAAATCCTCATGCAGAGAGAAAATAAGCGAAAGAAAAGCGACATTTGGGTTTTCAAATAGATGAATCAAATATATATCTCAGTAATATAATAAGACAGAAAAACATCGCGGCAGTTAATCCTTCTACTGGCAGACAGGTGCTTGTGGATATATCCAACATTGGCGGGACGTTGAGTTTAATGTTTCATACTGTTTGAAATAAACAGGTATATAGTAGAAAGTGTATAGCACGAAGAGCATTTTATTCCGGCTGTAAAGCTACGATTAGGCCAAGTTCACGGACCAGCGCGGAAAGTCGAATTTCAAGCGGTGAAAACGCACATCTCCTTTTCCTCACGCCACTCTAATTCAATGCTCACATCTGTGTCTCGCGCGCAAGCTCATTAAAAACATTTCCGTGCTTTAATTTTGCCGAGGAGTGGTTCCAAACATTTCACTCGCCAGAATATATATTCTCTTGAGATCAAATTAAAAACACATAATATATTTACCTAAGAATATAAAACTCGTAAAAAAATCGAATTTTTTCTCGATGAATAAAATGTCAAATAAATTTTTTTCTATCCTTAATTTTTAAGGTATTACGAATTTTTGAAAATTTTGATTATTCAAAATATCTCGAAAACAAGACAAAATATGAAAAAAACTTATTCTACATAATTTTAAATTATTAAACTCTTATAATATTTTTCGCAATCTCGCTTATTTAATGAGTTATTGCAAAAAAACTGAAAAATACCGATTATTATGGTGATTTCAAAAGTTATATATCCTATATATGCTTTGTTCTGATTGAGATGTTTAAAAAAAAATCAATTTTTCATTAGATGTAAAAATTTATCATGCCTGAAATTATTAAAAATAAAAAATGCTATATAGAAGAAACAAAAAAATGAAAGTTTAAATAAAACAACTGAGCAGATGGGTAGATCAAACAAACGGATTGAATTATTTTTATCGTTGTTAATGGTCAGGTTTGGTTTGGTTTCACAAAGCCTACCAGTAAAATCAATTCTCTTTTGCTCACTCTGCCTCGCATATATACACAGAGAGCAGTCGACGTGCCAAGCCTATGCACCATCTCTCTATACACGTGTATTTCGTTGGGGATATCGATATCGCGAGTGTTGGAAAGAGTATTGGGTAACTCTGTCGATCGTGGGGATTCAACCAAATCATTTGGCCATTAGTATGCGGGGCACCGTTTGCGATAGGCATAACGCCCGGACGAGATTTCGCGCGACACATTGCTGAATTATTCGTGATTGATAGAAGGGGGAGGCAGATTTTTTTTCAATTCTCTAACAATAATAAATTAATCTATAGAGCAATACGTAAAATCAAATACAAATAAAGTCTCAAAAAAAAAAAAAAACAATTGTTTCAGAAAAAAATGCGAAATTTTATCACCATTTTTGACTGATGTAAATATATCTAAATTTTTTAATTAAAAAAAAATTTATATTTTAGTAATTTTTTTTGTTTTTGCCGATTCAAAAAAAATGCAATTGTCTACAATTATAGTATAATTGAACCGGTTCCTTAATTTGCTCATATGGTAATGTTTAGAGACGAAGGGCCACCCACAGAGTGCTTATGAATTATTAATTGAGAATTATACCCTATACAACCAGGCAAATTATTCATCGAAGCCAAACGACATATAAGCCGCACTATGTATAAAATATATATATCGCAATAGACGATTATAAAAGTCTGAAAGATTAATTTTCTAACGTTTTTTTTTTCTAAATAAAATTCCATACTCAGATATTGATCGACCACTGTTTACATCTAATAAATTCAAAAATACCACGCATTAATAATTCAATCTGACAAATAAAAAATTGCATATTTCAATTTTGAAATATGATTGAAAAGATTTTTTTTCTTTATTGTCCACCGATTAAACAAAATAAATCCTTGCACACAAGTAACTGAAATTCTTTCTATTCAATTTGAATTTTTTTTTTCTTGGCGAGATTTCGCAACAAAAAAAACTGACCATGTAAAATAAATCTATTTTAATGCAATATTAAAGTATATATAAACTTTGTAATATAAAAGAACGTTTATCCTGCTCAAAGAGTCTCTGTTTCCAATATTTTGTGTGTGAGAACTATAGAAGAAAATACATCAAACGGTCGATTGAAACTTTACAACAAGTATATAGGCTTTATCGCGTATATACTGTGCAATATTTCCCAGTGGGAATCGACAGGTGTCTCCGAGTATCACTTCTACCACCCCTAAGTACTTCTTAGGAGGGAATTATGTCTGTCACGTCTGTCCGTTTGCCCGATTCATTTCAAATCGCATCCATATAGCTCGTCTGTCCTCATTTTTCTCAATTTTTTCACAATCCGACATTGCATTCACGCGATTTGACGAACGCCCTTTCATATTTATATTCCAATTCATGTTTGAGTATTGAAAATAATCATAATAATATACAAAATCAGTTTCTGACATTCAAAAACTGGACAATCGCTTTTTCTTTTTCTTCAATTTATATAGAAAAAAATATATATATAACATATCCGCAATTCATTTAATTGAACTACTCAAATTAATAAATAAAATTGTGAAAAATATTAAAATTCAGTATATGAAATAAAATAATAAACATAAGTGAAATCATAAAATTGAATATCCAGCAGGGAAAAAAATTGAAATACAAATCAAATGGAAAATAATTAATTAATCAATGTTTGAAATAATATCGCGTCACTGTATCATATCAAAACAGCAAATACATATATATTTTACGTAAATATTTTGATAAATCAGGAAATAAGATAACATGAAATATTATTAAAAAATATACAAAAAATATAGAATAAATTTTTGCTACATTTGATTTATTTTTGAGATATTATTAAAAATTCCCCAAATACTAAGGGAGATATAAAAAAAATCCTATTCAAGTTTTTTAAACGAAATTTAATCCCAAATTCTCTAACTCTAATAATATTTTTTGTTATCTTGCTTATTTATCGAGTTATCTCTAAAAAACCAACAAAAAAAATCATAAAAACAGCACAACCTTTAGTGGGTATACTTTGAAAAACATTTGTACATCCTAAAACTCATCCTAGATACCCACACATCTTATATTGGCGTATTAGTGACACGATACAGTAAAAAAATTGAAATTGTCAACAAAACTTGTGTCTACAGGTCTCTCAATAACGCAAGAACATTTAATCTGCATCAAGGACAAGCGTGGCATCTATGAGCCATTAGCGTAATTGCAATTTATTTAATTAGCGTGAGGCACAACGAGTTTGGTGTGCTACCGTGGGACAAGGACGAGCCGAGTTAGTATATATAATAGGGGCGCGCATTCAGCCAGAGGATAAATGAGAAAAAGAGAAGCAAAGATGACAAAATATATATACAGAGTGAGAGAGAGATAAGAAAACCCGAGGAATGAATTAATGAATTAGCTTTAAGGGATAAGGCGTAAAAACAAGTGGAAATCGGCTGCAGCCGGACGATTAAAGTAAGTGGACTAAGAACCCAAGTAAGTAACTAAGTAGGAACCCAAGAGAGACGTAGCGCGAAAATGAAATGAATTAAATGGAGCACCTCCCCCCCTTCTCCCTCCCCTTTACTCTCATTGTCAATCTTTTCTAACAATCTAAATTTCATTTCATCAACTCGCAATTCTATATCCAAACAAATATTTTTTTATTTTAAAATGAAATATAATAAAAATTCTAATTTTATAAATTTAATTCGCCATCAGTCTTCTATATCAAAAAAATCATAATTGATAAAAAAATCATCATGTAGCTTAAAAAAAAACAAACAAACAAACAAATTCCAATTTTTTAAGTTTGATTTAGGTAGAAAAAAGATAATCTTATAAAAAAATTGAGCTTCTATAAATTTTAAAGTTTAAATTGAAAAAAAGGATGCACAAAGCATGTAGCACATTATTTTCTAATTAATTCACGGCATGATGAAAATGTATAAGTGGACAGACACATCGAGCAGACAGTAAATTAAGTAATAATAATTACCCTGCAATTACTTGTGACCAGTCAAGTGTGTTTCTTTTGTCAGTGTGTGTCTCACCATTCGAGCAGACAGTAAATTAAGTAATAATAATTACCCTGCAATTACTTGTGACCAGTCAAGTGTGTTTCTTTTGTCAGTGTGTGTCTCACCAAAAATGACATAATTTGCTTGCAGCGAGGTAATTCACAATAATGAAAGATGAAATTAAGTCGGTAGAATACAGGCAAAGTCAGGCATTTAAGCATGGACCCAACGAGTTTAATATATAACAATAAAAATTAACATACGAGTCGTTTCGACATGTGACTAGGTACCAGAAATTCCCTAACCGCGACTACACGCAATATTTTATTCTAACCATCATATATATATCAAGCAAAAGATATCAATAAAATAAAAGGTTGCATTTAACACAGGCAAAAGTGTATCGGTGCAGCACCACGCGTGAAAAGTCCTCGTAAAAATCCTCATGCAGAGAGATTCAATAAAATAAAAGGTTGCATTTAACACAGGCAAAAGTGTATCGGTGCAGCACCACGCGTGAAAAGTCCTCGTAAAAATCCTCATGCAGAGAGAAAATAAGCGAAAGAAAAGCGACATTTGGGTTTTCAAATAGATGAATCAAATATATATCTCAGTAATATAATAAGACAGAAAAACATCGCGGCAGTTAATCCTTCTACTGGCAGACAGGTGCTTGTGGATATATCCAACATTGGCGGGACGTTGAGTTTAATGTTTCATACTGTTTGAAATAAACAGGTATATAGTAGAAAGTGTATAGCACGAAGAGCATTTTATTCCGGCTGTAAAGCTACGATTAGGCCAAGTTCACGGACCAGCGCGGAAAGTCGAATTTCAAGCGGTGAAAACGCACATCTCCTTTTCCTCACGCCACTCTAATTCAATGCTCACATCTGTGTCTCGCGCGCAAGCTCATTAAAAACATTTCCGTGCTTTAATTTTGCCGAGGAGTGGTTCCAAACATTTCACTCGCCAGAATATATATTCTCTTGAGATCAAATTAAAAACACATAATATATTTACCTAAGAATATAAAACTCGTAAAAAAATCGAATTTTTTCTCGATGAATAAAATGTCAAATAAATTTTTTTCTATCCTTAATTTTTAAGGTATTACGAATTTTTGAAAATTTTGATTATTCAAAATATCTCGAAAACAAGACAAAATATGAAAAAAACTTATTCTACATAATTTTAAATTATTAAACTCTTATAATATTTTTCGCAATCTCGCTTATTTAATGAGTTATTGCAAAAAAACTGAAAAATACCGATTATTATGGTGATTTCAAAAGTTATATATCCTATATATGCTTTGTTCTGATTGAGATGTTTAAAAAAAAATCAATTTTTCATTAGATGTAAAAATTTATCATGCCTGAAATTATTAAAAATAAAAAATGCTATATAGAAGAAACAAAAAAATGAAAGTTTAAATAAAACAACTGAGCAGATGGGTAGATCAAACAAACGGATTGAATTATTTTTATCGTTGTTAATGGTCAGGTTTGGTTTGGTTTCACAAAGCCTACCAGTAAAATCAATTCTCTTTTGCTCACTCTGCCTCGCATATATACACAGAGAGCAGTCGACGTGCCAAGCCTATGCACCATCTCTCTATACACGTGTATTTCGTTGGGGATATCGATATCGCGAGTGTTGGAAAGAGTATTGGGTAACTCTGTCGATCGTGGGGATTCAACCAAATCATTTGGCCATTAGTATGCGGGGCACCGTTTGCGATAGGCATAACGCCCGGACGAGATTTCGCGCGACACATTGCTGAATTATTCGTGATTGATAGAAGGGGGAGGCAGATTTTTTTTCAATTCTCTAACAATAATAAATTAATCTATAGAGCAATACGTAAAATCAAATACAAATAAAGTCTCAAAAAAAAAAAAAAACAATTGTTTCAGAAAAAAATGCGAAATTTTATCACCATTTTTGACTGATGTAAATATATCTAAATTTTTTAATTAAAAAAAAATTTATATTTTAGTAATTTTTTTTGTTTTTGCCGATTCAAAAAAAATGCAATTGTCTACAATTATAGTATAATTGAACCGGTTCCTTAATTTGCTCATATGGTAATGTTTAGAGACGAAGGGCCACCCACAGAGTGCTTATGAATTATTAATTGAGAATTATACCCTATACAACCAGGCAAATTATTCATCGAAGCCAAACGACATATAAGCCGCACTATGTATAAAATATATATATCGCAATAGACGATTATAAAAGTCTGAAAGATTAATTTTCTAACGTTTTTTTTTTCTAAATAAAATTCCATACTCAGATATTGATCGACCACTGTTTACATCTAATAAATTCAAAAATACCACGCATTAATAATTCAATCTGACAAATAAAAAATTGCATATTTCAATTTTGAAATATGATTGAAAAGATTTTTTTTCTTTATTGTCCACCGATTAAACAAAATAAATCCTTGCACACAAGTAACTGAAATTCTTTCTATTCAATTTGAATTTTTTTTTTCTTGGCGAGATTTCGCAACAAAAAAAACTGACCATGTAAAATAAATCTATTTTAATGCAATATTAAAGTATATATAAACTTTGTAATATAAAAGAACGTTTATCCTGCTCAAAGAGTCTCTGTTTCCAATATTTTGTGTGTGAGAACTATAGAAGAAAATACATCAAACGGTCGATTGAAACTTTACAACAAGTATATAGGCTTTATCGCGTATATACTGTGCAATATTTCCCAGTGGGAATCGACAGGTGTCTCCGAGTATCACTTCTACCACCCCTAAGTACTTCTTAGGAGGGAATTATGTCTGTCACGTCTGTCCGTTTGCCCGATTCATTTCAAATCGCATCCATATAGCTCGTCTGTCCTCATTTTTCTCAATTTTTTCACAATCCGACATTGCATTCACGCGATTTGACGAACGCCCTTTCATATTTATATTCCAATTCATGTTTGAGTATTGAAAATAATCATAATAATATACAAAATCAGTTTCTGACATTCAAAAACTGGACAATCGCTTTTTCTTTTTCTTCAATTTATATAGAAAAAAATATATATATAACATATCCGCAATTCATTTAATTGAACTACTCAAATTAATAAATAAAATTGTGAAAAATATTAAAATTCAGTATATGAAATAAAATAATAAACATAAGTGAAATCATAAAATTGAATATCCAGCAGGGAAAAAAATTGAAATACAAATCAAATGGAAAATAATTAATTAATCAATGTTTGAAATAATATCGCGTCACTGTATCATATCAAAACAGCAAATACATATATATTTTACGTAAATATTTTGATAAATCAGGAAATAAGATAACATGAAATATTATTAAAAAATATACAAAAAATATAGAATAAATTTTTGCTACATTTGATTTATTTTTGAGATATTATTAAAAATTCCCCAAATACTAAGGGAGATATAAAAAAAATCCTATTCAAGTTTTTTAAACGAAATTTAATCCCAAATTCTCTAACTCTAATAATATTTTTTGTTATCTTGCTTATTTATCGAGTTATCTCTAAAAAACCAACAAAAAAAATCATAAAAACAGCACAACCTTTAGTGGGTATACTTTGAAAAACATTTGTACATCCTAAAACTCATCCTAGATACCCACACATCTTATATTGGCGTATTAGTGACACGATACAGTAAAAAAATTGAAATTGTCAACAAAACTTGTGTCTACAGGTCTCTCAATAACGCAAGAACATTTAATCTGCATCAAGGACAAGCGTGGCATCTATGAGCCATTAGCGTAATTGCAATTTATTTAATTAGCGTGAGGCACAACGAGTTTGGTGTGCTACCGTGGGACAAGGACGAGCCGAGTTAGTATATATAATAGGGGCGCGCATTCAGCCAGAGGATAAATGAGAAAAAGAGAAGCAAAGATGACAAAATATATATACAGAGTGAGAGAGAGATAAGAAAACCCGAGGAATGAATTAATGAATTAGCTTTAAGGGATAAGGCGTAAAAACAAGTGGAAATCGGCTGCAGCCGGACGATTAAAGTAAGTGGACTAAGAACCCAAGTAAGTAACTAAGTAGGAACCCAAGAGAGACGTAGCGCGAAAATGAAATGAATTAAATGGAGCACCTCCCCCCCTTCTCCCTCCCCTTTACTCTCATTGTCAATCTTTTCTAACAATCTAAATTTCATTTCATCAACTCGCAATTCTATATCCAAACAAATATTTTTTTATTTTAAAATGAAATATAATAAAAATTCTAATTTTATAAATTTAATTCGCCATCAGTCTTCTATATCAAAAAAATCATAATTGATAAAAAAATCATCATGTAGCTTAAAAAAAAACAAACAAACAAACAAATTCCAATTTTTTAAGTTTGATTTAGGTAGAAAAAAGATAATCTTATAAAAAAATTGAGCTTCTATAAATTTTAAAGTTTAAATTGAAAAAAAGGATGCACAAAGCATGTAGCACATTATTTTCTAATTAATTCACGGCATGATGAAAATGTATAAGTGGACAGACACATCGAGCAGACAGTAAATTAAGTAATAATAATTACCCTGCAATTACTTGTGACCAGTCAAGTGTGTTTCTTTTGTCAGTGTGTGTCTCACCACACTGACAGAAGGCAGCGAGGTAATTCACAATAATGAAAGGGGGGTTTCTGTTATGAAAGTCTGAAAGGGGGGTAGAAATGAAATTAAGTCGGTAGAATACAGGCAAAGTCAGGCATTTAAGCATGGACCCAACGAGTTTAATATATAACAATAAAAATTAACATACGAGTCGACTTTACTCGGACAAGTCCAATTTTAACTACTGCTACTGCACACCACATCACATTTTCCCCGGTTAAATAATATAATCAAGCGAGCGGCAATAAAAAAAAAAAATTCGCGGTCATTTAACTATATACCTACTGCTGTGTAAAAGAAAAAAATATATTTTATGTATATATTTCAAATTAACAGTCGAATAAACTCCCATAGACACACATTTTTAAACTTGAATAAACAAATAAAATGCAATATACAAGCGATTTCATGTCGAACACACATAGATCCCGTGAAAATCAGGAATAAAAAACACAAAGCAATCGTAGAATAAACACAACGATAAGAGAGAGAGAGAGAGAGAGAGAGAGAGAGAGAGAGAGCCGAAAAATAAATAAATAAATAAAATTCGCGGAAAAACCTCTTGTGCATCAATCGGTTCAATTGAATTAGTTGGTGCCAGCCAACAGGGCCAGCCATCACTCCACTAGGTCGGGGTAACAAACCGAGGCAATTAACAATCAATCACCTCGCGTCATTGAAATGACGTCAAACATTGTATTTGTGTAATTGTCCATTTATTCCCGCCACTCGTCTGTCACCTGACAAATTGGGAAGCGAGTATATACTGTTTTGTATAGGCTCATCTCTCTACCATGGTCATGAGTGATACTAAACTCGCGAGCCGGAGTTACCACGCATTTTCCTGTCAATTCCAAATGTTATATTAATTAGTGTCGCGCGTCCCTCGTGCCAATGATTATTTCTCCTCTAATCATGATTGTCCGAACGATTGACGTGAATTTCTACAAAACCTTCGAGACACAGTGTAGGTATATTAACCTCAACATGTATATGTCCTTTGAAAATATCGATGGACAGTAACCAGTGGGAAATTCGCATGCTTCGTTAAATCTGTAGGGTTGCCACCGCATACTATATACTCTTGCCGGAAAATTCAATCAAATCAACTCAATACAAACTAACACAACTCAATAATCAATCCTTCATGACATATCAAACTAGAGTAATATCTCGAGAGCTTCGTACTTGAGATATCATTCGAGCTCTGAATCAGCTATTTATCATGTATAACTCACCACAATACGAGCTTCATGTTTCATTCATATTATAGCATTTACAGAATAAGTTACAGGATGTTTGCTTGAGTTCAAAAAATTTTTTTGCTCATTTGCCGAATTTTTTCAAGAGAAATCCCTTCAAGTTTTTGTGGTTTTTTTTTTGTTTTTTTGCCAATACCTCGATAAACAAGCAATATAATAAAAAATATCATTAGTTTTAAATAATTTGGAATTTAATATTCTATAAAAAACGTAGATTAAATTTTTTTCATATGTCTCTGACTTTTAAGGTATTATAGATTTTTGAAAATTCTTATTTTTAAAAATACCGCGAAATACTCTCATAAGATTTTTCATTATTTCGGTAATTTACAGTTATCGAATTATTAACAAAAAAAAATGTGGACTATTTTCCACTGAGTGTCTCTGAGATGAGGCATTCTTATAACTGAAAAACCGAGTTTGCTATTGCAAAGCGCTACACGATCGTAAAATTAGCATAAATAAACTACAACAAAAGCTTGGCTCACCGACACCCATACTGTCCAATAGAAGATTCTGTTTGCATTGTTCTTTCACGAACTAACTAACAATTTCAGATAATTTCCATAATAAGTGCGTTACGTTATAAACTCTCGGTACATAAATCTCAGAGAGTTCGTATGGGATATGCCTATACATATATGCGTATATGCACTCACTCGTCCCTCTCACTACGCACCCTAAGCACTTGTTCTCGCGAGTCTACCTCCGCCTACTCTAATACCTAAGATTGTACGCGATAACATTTTTTTATTGTGCACCAAATTTACATACCTATGGTGGAATTGTTTGCGGCATATTTTATGACGTTGGTATCCGTTTGAAATAATTTTTACACACCTAAGAAATTTTTCAATACCATCCAAAATTTTTTACCCAACGTTTAAATAATTATTTGATGATAAAATTCGATATAATTGTGGTGAATTAAGATAACATTTATATCCGTGAATTTAAGGTATGAGAAAGTGACGAAAAGACGACGAGACGAAAATCTAAAGCTTTGAATATGCAAATTCATGCGAGACAAAGGTATGTGTGCATAACTAACCTTCACGACATATTTATATCTCGTTCCTTCCCGCCTAGAATGGAGTTTATTAAACTTGGTTGCTTGAAATTATGAATAATTCTGCCCTATTGTGCCGCTGAACTACGCCACAACTTGAATAATTATTACCAGAGTTCCTTATTATTATTTCTAGTGCTATACTAACTGCACCAGCGAGAGTCTGTGATTTTTTCCCTCTAAAAATAATTTACTCCAACGTAGAGAAATTCAACGTGTATCATAATAATCCAATGAATCCACACAGAGTGTGTAAATCGTGGGGCATGTAAATTTTATGACAAATCCGCGACGAAAATCAAAGCTATACAAAACCCTCAAACATCGTCTTCGTCGCGTTGCTTCAGGTCGAGAGAAATTTTGCAGCTTGTACGAGTATATCTATACACGTTTAAAGACACAGCCTGATGTTTATCTTACGTATTCCTTGTGACTCTGTCGTGTGCGCACTGGAGCACAATATCGTTGGCTTTAGGGATTTGATTTCTCATATAAATATTAATGCCCCCCGGAAAATCTCAGTCTAAAGACACAAGACATCATCACTAACAAAATATCTTGACACGTCTCTCTCAATTACACAACGAAAATATATTCATAAAATCTAATCCCATCGACAAACTGACTTGTTTGCTGTTCAACATCATGTCTCTCACAGAGATGACGTGAAGCAGATCGATAGTCTAGAGGATTGTGTCGTCGTGACGATGCTGGTCGGTTGGCAAACAATACCTAATTACGTAATTATTGTTTCACCCGCCATAATTAAGACACATTACTCTGGCTGACTGTGGTATAATTCATTACACTTAATGTCGTCTGCGTCGTGTCTGACAGTCGTCGCGACGCACACCGTTAGTCTGAATAATTGCTCGGTTAGATCTAGCAAAATTCAATGGCAATTTCTAAGAGTGAAAAGCAAGAAAGAAAAAAATAGTTATTGATTGATCGGAGTGATAAAAGTCACTTGTCATCATTGGCAAATTGAGACGCGTTAAAATATTGACAGGATATATATTCATCAGGTTTGACGACTCAAGCCAGAGCACTGGTTGACAGTCCTAGGGCAATTTTCGTTCAAATATGGCATTGATACACGGAGCGAGAGAGTTGAGCAGACCTGTTTGCACGAGAGTGGGCAAATAGTCTCCGGGAATCGAAGTTAACCGAACCGAAGAATTGATAAATTAGTTATTCCGTTAGTCCTGTGTCATTGCTCGGTGAGTATAACCCGGTGTATTTGATCTGAGGTCGTTGCTTACGACGAAGCACACATGACGCAGTCTAGCAGTATTGGTAATTCCGACAAGCACATTAAAAATAATTCTGCATCGCCAAATGTTTGCTTATCATTAAACCAAGGGCCAAGTTGATTTTCCATTGCCAGTTTATCTAACGACTTTGCCTGAAACTCACTGCCAGTATCCTCCAATTAACTCTCTAAGAATCCAATTCCATGGCCGATATAATTCCAAGATAGTACGCTGCGCGGATTAGACTAGGGGCTAATATTTGTATAAGAGATTGTCATACCTTGAATATATACGCCAACCTAAACCCATTGCTCATTCTAAGCACGAAAGATGCATACAATCTAAATCACAAGATTATCGCACATCTTGAATTAACGCTCGAGCCATTGTACTAATATGTTTTTATCTTATTTTCAATTCAAATAATTCCTATTAGTATTTAAAAAATGGAAAAAAGCATTTTATAGGGATGTGTTGCAAAAAAAAATTTTTAAGGACGATATTTTTCCCCTTAAATATTCTTTTCAACGCCAAAAAAAAATATAATAAATCGTATACTTCACAAAAACAAAGAAAGAATTGTCTCATCTGCTATATCGAGGTTTATACAATTCACGACAAGTAAAAATAAATCGACGAACGTAGAGTTGGAAAAAGAAGATCTGACCAATCATTAATGTGGAGCGTGCTTCGATTTGCAAGATCTCTACGTTAAAGGATGTATAATTCGGCGTGTGATTGTAGGCTGGGCGAACCAATCGCGGTCGATTGTACTCTTGAAGGCCTTGTTAACTATCTCAAACTAGCCCCCATTCAAACTACCTCTCTCCTACACACGTTCAATTTACCATCATCACGCACACAGTCGCCGTGTGAATACAGCGTTTCTCTTGATGATAACTTGTTGAATTTTGTGGTTGGATTGCTCATTAAAATTGCAGCAATAAATTTTTAAATGCAAAAACAAATTGCGCAAATTTCAAAATAATCGCGGTTTTTTGAATAATTATATTTTAATATTCATCATAGCAAGTTATTCTTATCAGTTTTCTATTGATTGATGAAACTATATTAGACAAAGTGTATGCCCCTCTTGACCACCCACACTTTAGGCATCGAAAATTGAATTTGCAAGGTGAACAAACGGTGTGTACAGCCAACCAATTTACGCCGCAGTAATAAGGGTGTTTGACGTTGCTTTGCCCGTAACAAGCTGTGTTAATAATAGTGCCTACTCGACCGTGGTAAAATCATTCAAACTTAATTAACAAGTCGCAATTAAATGGACAATATATTTATCTTATTTTATATCAACGAAGTAAGTGATGTTATGACTTTTAACAGGCCAAAGTGATTTTTTTGGGCCTTGAAAACTTATTTTTGTTAGGTAAATTTATTCTCGGAACAATTTATAGCTAAAAAGTTACTTGAAACACACATTTAAAGTGAAATACTTAAGCGAAAAATATTTTGTGGTTTTAATTCTTGTTTGAATTCATTTGGAATACCATTTGCCGACTGAAAACAGTTAAAATTTAATGAAAATTCTCAGTCTATACTGTAAAATAATCAATAGGCAAGCATCTGTATTTATAAACGTGGAAAAATGCAAGTAGAGCTGCCTACACCATACTAATTTTTTTTTTCTTTCATTAAAGTTTCGATAATTCAGTAAATAAGCATGATAACACAAATATTATTAGAGTCAAATAATAAAAAATATGATTCACTAAAAAAAAATGTATAATAAGCGTTTCCCGTATTTTATTCTATTTTTGAGATATTTTGAAAAATTAAAATTTTTAAAAATCATTACTATCCCAAAAACTAAGAGAGATACAAAAAAATTTTATATCACCTTTTTCTGTAGACAATTCAATCTTCATTCATTCAATTCTAGTGACATTTTTTATTATCTCACTTATTTACCGACTTATCACCAAAAAAACAAAAAAAAAACCGCGATAACTCGAAAAACACGAAAATACTAGTATTTAATATTAACGCGTTATAAAAGAATACTTTCCAAATCTACAACAATGCCTCCATAACATATGTATGTATCGAGGCGTTATATATTATGCAAAATAAAAAAAAAATTCTAATTTCTTCCGAAAATCAAGAAATTGCCAAACTATTTGAACGATCGCCTAATAAAATATGATTCGGCGGTTCAACGGATAGTTTTCGTTGCCACCGATCGATCCCCTCTTGTTTGATCCTAGGAAGAAATCTGTGGATAAGAGGAGAAAGTAAATTTCTGTCAATATCCGTGGGACGCTTTGGACCCGTGATCCAGGTCACAATTAATCCTACAATGATCACTGTAATCATTCCAAGAGGTGCAAACCAGTGGTAGGACAATCGGTAAAGTGGAAAAACATCGTTTTCACTGCAAAACCATCGAGCAACAATGAGAAATAATTTTTCTAAACCCATGCCAACATCACTATACTCACTCGTGACTAGTTGGAAACTGTTCTGTGAAGCTATCACTTATATTAGCCGCACAGTAACTCGTATCAACAGACAGTTTCTTCGGAATGATTGATTTCATTCCAATCATTGCATTGGAACCGAGGCTAGACCAGCCCGCGACGGCAAATCCGGCGATAGCGCCGCAAAATGCACCCTGAAAATACAAAACCAAGTAAAACAACTGTAAAAAACCCTTGAAAAAAAATTTATTTACCCTCGAATTAGCCCAGGGGAAAAGCATTCCCAAGGTGAAAACTCCAAAAGACGTACCGGCCGCAATTGCCGAGAGACTTCCAGTCACCTGTAGATTAAATAAAAACTCAAAGAGTAAAAAAATATTCAAAAAAAAATTAGATTAACAAACCGCTAAAACTCCCCCCAATCGCTCAACGACAAAAAGAAAACCCAGAGCGAAGAAGCCGAGAAAGATGACGATGGTCTTGACGAAAATTGTCGACACACGGTCATTGGGCTTCAATCTGAAGCAACCCTTGACAAAATCCTCCAGCAGGACGACTGAAGTCGAGTTCAAGCCGACGGAGAGCGTGCTGTATAAGAGGTTTATTAGGCGGAACTTAATTAGGCGAAATAATAGTGTACCTGAGCGCGGCACTAAATATACCGGCGGTGAAGAGACCAGGAATGCCATAAAGATGTCCTGCAGTTTGCATGACAAAAGCAGGCAGCATTTGATCGTCAGTATTGATCAGTCCTGAGGCTCTTGGATCACACTTGGGTGGCGACCACCAAGCCAGCAACACCAGACCACACCAACAGGTGAGGGTGATGAAAAGCATCACGCCAATAGTGAAAATTCCCACTGCTCTGTAATCATTTTCAATAATCACGAATTTTTTTAATTGTTTTAACATTTGTACTCACATTCTAGCTGTCTTCATAGAGGACAGTGATGTGTATCGCTGGACTACCGTCTGATTTACTGCGATGTACGATGTGCTGTAGATTCCAGAGCCAATTAAAACTGTCCAGACAGTGTGTCTTGTGTATGGCGAGGGATCGAAGCTGTAGATAACGAGGTAATTAGTGAAATATCTGTAGAAGATCGGCCCACAATAGTTAGTATAGATTATATTTAAGAATATCTCGATAAATAACTAAAGAAAAAATTCAAATATTCGCATTTAAACCTTGGAAATTAGTTAGAACTCGATAAACATAGTACAATTAATTTTAAAAAATTTGGCACAATTTCTTTATGTATTATTCAAGTAATTATATTACTGTGAGATTGAGAAAAAAATTTTTTACTTGAAAATTTCTAATCGCTTGGCATCTTCGGCCCTTCGCCAAACTTCAGCAGGCCCACCAAGTTGATAAGTACCTAGTGTGGTGACAGTAACAACTGCAGCAATCATAACAGCCACCTGAAACGTGTCTGTCCAAACAACCGCTCGGATTCCACCCTAAAAAAAAATTAATCATCATTCGATTAAAAAAACCAATAAGGCAGGGAGAAAATCCGAATTGTCAACGACAAAACTCAAGTATAAAGACACTCTTTCGCAACGTCATGCTCGTCGGTGTATATATAGTAAACAATTCTTCGAGAAACTCGACGATAAATCCCCATTAATTCGAAGTTTAACAAATTGCTTGAATAATTACGTAAACGCGTAATTAATCACTTGAGCGTGATATACATGAATGAGCTCTGGATGATATAAAAGCTTTGTGATAGTTCGCAAGTCCAATGCCGGCTAACAGGCACTCGATATTCCCTTGCTATTGTTTTCTGTAGGCGCCATTGTAAGCTTTCTGCCCATAAACATTTCAACGGCCTCTAAGCGTCTTCTCGTAACCATTGTCCTCCATTATAAAATTATTTTGTCACAAAATTCTTCATCGTTTTTTTTTTCACCCTTATTTTCATTTTTTCATTGTTCCACCTTGTTTGCCAACTTACCAAGACTGTGTAAAAGACGCAGACAAAGCACACAATACCACCAATCAGATACACATTTATTCCAGTCACTGAAAAAAATTAATTCTTAATTTTTTTATGATTGTTAAAAAAATTTTCTTACAATCAATTACCTTGATTTAACGCTAGTGCCGGCACATATACGACAATTGACTGATAGAGCACCTGAATTAACCACACATTATCAGCATTAAATTCATTCAGTTTATATATTTCTTGACATATTTATTACTTACCACATCCACTACGAAGATTAAAGATATAAGTATTCTTACGCTTCTATTAAATCGTATCTCGAGGTACTGAAAATAAATTTTTATATTTATACGACATATTTTAAAAATCTCAAAACAATATTCTATTTATCTATTCATATATGTAACAATAAAAAAAAATATATTGAAAAAAATAAACCTCATAGCAGGAGTTGAGTTTAAGTGTAGTAAAGACTGGTAGATAAATAATGGCTACAATCAATCCAGTAAATCCAAGTGCAAATACAGTAATCCAATACTGTGTACCAAAATTATAAATTTCAGCCGGTGTTCCAAGGATTGTAACTCCCGATATAAAACTATGTAAATATAATTAATGATAAAAAAATCATATAAAATAATTATTTAAACAATTACCTCGCGATAAGTGAAGCAGACACAGGCAAGACACCAAGGCCTCTCCTTCCAAGAAGATATTCCAGTGTAGTTGATGTATTAGCTTTTTTATAGTGCCAGATGCCTGCTGTGGCAGAGAATCCCAACATCATTGCAAATACCAACCAATCGGCCCAATGAAAATACCATCTTTCATCCATGCTTGCAACAGAAAAGCGTGCTTTCTTCACGTGAATTTTCAATATTGCTGAAAAAAAAGAGTAGAATAAAGAATAAAAATGGCATGAAAATTAACGTTTTATCAATTTGAATGACAAATGAATGGCAATTCCTGCAATACGATCAACACTTGCGTGTGTGTGTCAACAAGGCGAAATTGGTCAACTAACAGGACTCGGTCATGGGTCAGTAGCTCATTCAATGTTAAGAAAACATAGACACGCCTGTCGGATAAATTTATATCATTTGATTTATCATGCGAGACAAGTTTCTAATACAACTTCAAGGGTACAATTGTTAATAATTAATAAATCTCATGATTTTATTTTTCCCTCGGTTTCTTGTGTCACTTCCTATTTAATTTTTATATCTACATTATCAATCGATGGTCAAGAATAATAATATGAGCGAGTATATAAATAAATTGCTCTCACACACAGTGTTCCAGTTAAACTCTCCTCGTGGTGATAATTTCCATCAACATATATTTTCGTGAATATTGTGTAAGCCTTTTTTTGTAACGTATTTACAAGATCGCAATCACAACTTGAAATGACAGAAAAGATTGATTTTAACTTTAAAACACTGTGCAACGTAATTAATTTAAAAAATTTTATAATCCATATTTCAAGTACATACGGTTCACTGATTTCACATTACGTTCTTAAAATTTTCTTAGAAATTTGTGCTCCAAATTCTGTCTCTCTTCAAATAGGTTAAAAAAATTTCTAATCAATTCCATAATCACTAGTTTGTATTTTTTAATTTGTTATTTCATATCACTGATCGTATGTACAGTTGGATATGATATTTTTTAGAGGTTCTGCCAAACTCAAGTATAAACTGACAGACAGCGTCGCGTCTCAGCGAGTAAAGTCAATGAATAACCGGTTGGTCGTTTACTTTCATTATCCACGAGTGTTATGAAAGTCTCCACTTGACGTTATTCCCACTCTGCCTACCAATGATTATTACGATAAGGTTTTTCAGATTTATCATCTCTTTTATCAGTAGGCTCTAATGAGACTGAATTTTTCATTAAATCTGTAATTATTAAATCATACATTTTTATGTACGAAAAAATCGCTTAAACACGAATAAAATTAAATTTAATCGCATTTTTATCAATTTACAAAATTTTAAACAATAATAAAAATCAAATTATTTTACTCGTTAATTGAAAAATTTTGAGAAATACGCTATTTTGGCATTAGTGACGCGATAGATCATATGATTAAAGATTTAAAATCTTTTTCCATAATTGGAATGATATTTATTCGTCACTTGCAGTCATTAGAAATGCTTTTATACATCTCTCATCTCATTTTGTCATATTGGCTGCAGACAAAAATCGCATAAATTTTTTGTTTTTCCCAATAGTCACTTATTTAAAACTAAAAAAAAAAGTAATTATTTTCATATATTGACAACAAATAAAATCAATTTTCATTCCAATGCCAACATAAAGTTACACCGTAATATGTTGTGCATCTTTTTATAGTTTATAATGCGTAGAAACAAACGAAAAAATCCATGAAATTATTCCCATATTATCATTTGTCTTGGAATGTGTACTGACCAATACTAGTCCGAAAAACAAATTAGAACAATTGATATAAAAGTTAGTCACACATGGATTTTTTCAGGCCACAATCACTGCTTCAACTATTAGTTGTTACATAGTAACAATAATTTAATTTTATCAACAGTTATCTCAATTCGCATTCAAATGATCTATTGATCTCGGTGAATAAAATTGTCAATTGCCACTTAAATGTAAAATTATATATGTCTCATGGTGGCCATAATATTTTTTTTTCTTCGCTTTTCAAATGAAATTAAATAAAAATTTAATATCCGTATGAATAAAATATCTAATCACAGTTTTCTAAGTCGGCCTTCTCCAAATAACCATCGACAACTTCTATCTACAACATAATTTGCAAAACAATTAACGATTAAAACTAACACTAATATATTACGAAATTCTGTAGGAAAATCAACAATAGACAAATTTTCCGTTAAAAATGTAATATCATATGTCAAACCTATGAGAAAAACGAAAATTCCTACTACACAAGAAAAAAGTGCTTTGTTATCATATAAACTTTCCATAAATGGTGCTCCTCGATAATTAACAGCAAAATTCGACAATTGAAAAGCCATAGAAAGAATATAAACTGAACTAGTAATAATATTAGATTCAATAGCATCATTTTCATTATCACCATGACTTTCACCAACAGTTTGTCCCGTTAAATTCAAAAGATTATTCATCTCAGTTACATCAGAACTATTTTTACTTGGCATATAAATCGATGCTTCTTGAACCAAATATATCAAACAACTAAAATGTACAGCAAATTGTAATAAAACTGTGAGAATCGTGTACAAATTAAAAATATTCGGCAATGGTCGTTGTTTAGAGAGACTTTTTAACGGCTTTGACCGTGAAATAAACAAAAATGACAGAGCTAAGAAAAAACTTTGAATGGTCGCTTGAGCATCAGTAAATTTTATGCCCGATGAATACAGTACCGATTGACTGTATGCAAAAACAAGGGCATTTAGCGCTAAAATTTTAAACATTTGTAAGGTTGTAACGAGCGTACAGCGTCCCTGCTTGATGATATGACACACACTCTGAATAGACGATAATTTACTGGTAAAAGGCGCAGCGATCGAGGCATCTCCGAGTTTCACAATACTCGGCTCTTGTTCCTCCATCTCCTTGAGGATCTGTTGGATCTGTGCGTTGTTTGCTTGCTGTCGCGGCATGAATCTCGGTCCATTGTGCGTCGGCGAGGCGTTTATCGATAAATTTGAAGCCTGCACGGATTCACGCGTGCTCGAGGACGATTTTTCAGATGCACTCGAGAGAATGGCGACGCCAACGGCTGCGTGCTTGAGAGCTCCAACGTCGTTAGTTCCATCGCCGCACATAAGCGTCGTGTACCCAATCTCTTGCAGTGCAATAACAATATACTCCTTTTGCTTGGGCTCACATCGAGCAAAAATCACCACGTGCGGCAAAATTTTGCGCAGTAAACTCGCGTGTCTATCACGCAAATAATCCAAACCCTCGCCGGTTAAACACAATCCATAATTTTGCCAAATTTCCCGGCCCTTTTCCACGTTTTCCGGCCCCAGGGGCACAAATTTTGTCTGGCTCACACTCTCCCACTGCCATGTCTCTGTAGATTTTCGTGTCAATATCAGTATCGTCGACTTTCTCGTAAAGTTTAACTCCCGACTAACATGACATGCCGTTAATGGATTGTCTCCCGTGATCATCATAACTAAATGCGACGAATTAACGATTTCTTTAATGACCGCCGCGGAATCGGACTTCAATGGACAACTCACGACGACAAATCCGACAAATAGCAAGTCTGACTCCAGTTGGTCACGGTTGAGAGATCGCAGATCTTGTGAGGTTAGTTTCGCTGAGAGTTTCTTGTAGCCGAGTGCGAGTACACGAGCTCCCCGGCGTGACAGAGCGAGGTACGTCGAGTCATAGTTGTCCGGGACGGTCGAGTACATTTTTTTCAGTGTCTCCGGTGCGCCTTTCACCGTCACAATGTAATGTGTCTCTGAGGCGTTCGGAAGATTGTACCCGGCCACGACGCACATCCGTTTGAGAGCCGAGGAAAAGTGGTAACGATGGACAATCTTCAGTGTACGGGCTTTACCCTTATTGGGAATTACCGCGTCGTTTTTCGTCAAGTTCCAATTGACGGCTTTTAGCGTAGCCTTCTCCAGAGGATCTCCAACAATTCCTTCTGACAATTGAACCAGTGAGTGACAAGTCGCCAACACTTGGATACTCTCGATTGGAGCATCTTCAACGCTAGTTATTTCGATATTTCCGTCTATCCCAGTTATTCCCTCTACCACGAGTTGATCGCTCGTCAATGTGCCCGTTTTATCGA
The DNA here is from genome assembly GCA_002156465.1 of Macrocentrus cingulum. Lineage (NCBI taxonomy): Eukaryota > Metazoa > Arthropoda > Insecta > Hymenoptera > Braconidae > Macrocentrus > Macrocentrus cingulum. The sequence goes on along the minus strand of MVJL01000773.1, from coordinate 16,611 downwards.
AACAACAAATCTCGATTTTGCCCGCGAATGGCATTCGGAATGGCTCCGTACAGTAGACACCTGATGAATAAATAAAAAAAGGGAATTTTAATTCATGATTTGTGATGGTTGACAATCACTGATGCATTACCTAGCTTGGATAGTGCGATGAGAGATGAATTTACCGCTAGGGACAATTCGATCGGCAGCTCTGGGGGAATGACCGACGTGAGAATCAAGCAGCACTCGAGGAATAATTTATATCGACTTCGATTTGGGTCAGCAATACCTGAAATTAATCAAAATTGAATTCTCGAATATACATAATATAATATCTGCTGATAAATTTGATTGAAAAATGACTTTTTTTCGATTTTCACTTATGAGAAAAAGTTTATAACTTTTGTTTTTTTCATTTGAAAAATTGATTGAAAATGAATACTTTTGTTAAAAGTACATTGAACATTTTTTTTAGATTATTTAAACCTCAATAATTCAACTCTAGTAATATTTTTCATTATCTCCTTCAGTTACAAAGTTATTACCAAAAAAAAACGAAAAAAAAATCATGAAAATTGTAAAGAACAAAGAAATACCCCTTGCAAAATTTTCCAAAACTTGTTTCAAAGTATGATTACTAATTTTTTGTAAAACATACATTTTCTGCAGACATTCTCTACCTCTTTGACACTCATAAGAATGAAAATCTTCTATTTTCTCACCAGTTATCCAGGTATAAGAGGCGGCAGCAATTGCAAATATTAGAAGAAAAAGTATAAACCCAAAAGTTTCCAAATTATTCGCAGTGACACGCTTCACGCCAAACAGAATTGTCCGCAACAACTGTCCCTGCGATGTAGAGAAGCCAGTGCGCAAAACATATCCAACACAGCCATTATCAGAAGCTCGTAATCCCTGAGTATTTTTTCCAGGTGGCGTGTGCTGGACTACCTTTGTCCCACCAAACAAAACATGAAGACTGTGCTCGCGGTTTACATTTAGCTCTTGGCTTCCATCCACGTCCTCAATAGGTTCCTTCATTTGCGGAATAGATTCCCCTAAAAATCCGCTAATTTAGTACCAAAAAAACATTTCATCTCCTCTATTTCCTTTTTAACCTGTGAGCATGCTTTCATCCACGATACACTGTCCACGAAGCAGAAGAATATCGCACGGTACGAGACCGTCATTTAGAGTCCTCGTGACAGAGACAATGTCGCCAGGGAGTAACTCTTCCGACAGCATCGGTTTGAATCGTTTATTACGATAAATCATGATCATATAGGGCTTATTCTCCATTTTCCGAACCTCAGTCATGTTTCGCAGCTGCTGGTGCACCAGCATATACTCAAATAAAATTAGCATCATGAGGGTAAATATACTGTAGTACCAGTACTCGTCAAAACACCATAGAGTCACGCAAAAGACTTGAAAAACAAAGAACGGCGCGACTGCCCGTTCCTTAAACAATTCCCAAGCTTCTGGCACCTCCATATCCAGTCTAGAAAAAATAAAAAAATATAATTAGCGACCAAACGTACGTGATAACAAGTAAATCAATACATTACCGATTTTTTCCGTATTTTTTCTCGGCATTCGTGACATCCTGCTCTTCGAGATAGCCTTTCCACTCGTTGTAGCTCTTAATGGTTCTGTTGACAGGAAATTCCAGGCACTTGAATTGCTTCTTATTGGAATCCCAGAAATATTTTGTTTTCTGGAATATAAACCAGGGTTGTCCGTCGTTCTGATGCAACGCCACGATCTCGGGGCTTCCATTGTTGGGTGTCGGGACAACTTTGACTAAGGTAGCCTTCCGCGGATCTTTGGCCGAGCTGCAGTTGAGCAGAGCGTACACGTGGACCGACCATTGGCAGCACAGGCACAGGAACAATTGGAGCAAACCGATAGCCGCGACTCCTACGAGGCCCTCGTGATAATAATCCTCAACCCCGTAAATAAACACCCAGCAGTATATCCATATGGATTGCAGGCTGGCAAAGGGCAGAATGTAGCCGTTAAATATGAGCCTACGAGTGTTGTAGAGGCTAATAGACTGCACTAAATCGTCCACACGAGATGATGCACTGATCGCCATGATTTGTAGAAAACCGGCGATTTTGCAGGCACGTCTGAGGGGGGTTATTTATTTTACATATGACACGTGTAGGCGCTTGAGAACACTTTTGGTTAGTTTCACGTTTTTTTTTTTCACCGTGTGCAATTAGACACAATTAGCGTTTTTTAATAGTCAGCATCATTGGTGGAAATATGAGAACTTGGTGTGCTTGTAGAATTGTGCAAACGCGTTATTATTGCAATTTCCAATGAGGATTCAAGACTCTCTGTACACCTAGCCACTCGGCAGAGAACTGAGTGACGATGACATTTTAGTTTCTAGGTGCGCTGGATCGTGGCACTGATGGTTGGCTGATGCAGTTAGCTGTCGGTCGATATCAGAGGTTTCTCCCTTATAAACACACTCTCAAATCCAAACCCGCGGTATTATCTGTCCACACACAGGGGGATGATGATGGAGATGATGCCGATGGTGGTAGTAGAAGAAAGTGAGGTTATGGTGATTTGTTTTGGCCGCGGATTCTTCATTTTCCAGTCATTTAAAAGTTGAAATTGATGACAGAATTTATTAAGTGTAAAATCAGCTCCACGTTAATCTTGAATGAGAGAAAAAAACTTTCTTGGAAGTTTTCTGTTATTGTTCCAGTCTACAAGGAGAATGCGAGAGTCTTTACATTATTATTTTCACGTTTAGTTGCTCCCAGCTGAATTCAAATTGTATCCACGTAAGCCTGAAACGGTTGGGCAGTCCTGAAATATAGATATAAGATATAAGAATAGTTGATTGAATCGTTAACTCGACTGAATATAGTTAAAAAAAATTCTCGAACGACCTGCAACAAAAAAGCTGAAACAGACTGAAATACGGAAGATATTAGTAAAGATTATTTTCAAAAAACACATGTAGACAGAGTGCATAGTGACAGTCGTGGGACAAGAGTATAAATAAAGATGAATATTCATTGTCATGCGTTCTATCATGCGAGAAACGTTTGACAATGACTAATCATTGAATCCTCTTCGGCCAGTGCCACCTGTATATCAATGCACAAATATCCCTTGATAGTTGGAAAATTTATTTCAATGGAAAAACATGCCTGAAACACGTGTTTGAAGAGCACTTACTCTTTCATTGACGTGTCAGGCAGGATATTTGTGCCTAAAGGTTCAAAAAAACATTGGAAATGCAAAGCGGAAGGCTTTCATCCATTGGAACTTAATCAATCTTCATCGCGATTGATTTTTCTTACAGAAGACAAAATACTTAGTCTATCAGGCTCTCCAGGAAATTTATTTAGCAATGAAAATCGTGTGCTAAATTTATTTCCTGGTAACTACCTAGAATAACGCCTAGAGCCTGGCCCTGCCTACTTAACTAGGTCACACCAGAAGACTCGAACTGATACGCGGCCTCCCTAGCAGTATTATACACCTGGAAATCGAAAAAATTTGGCAAATATCACTCATTCTACCCGAGGTGCCCGGGCACCACCCCCAATTTCGAAGATAATATTCAAGCACACTCTATCCAGCTTCGTTGAGCTCCACACGCAGATATCCAACGAAGCTAGATGATTATTTTTAGTTACATGAGACTCTGAGTAAACTGATTACTCAAGCCTCAAGTAAACTGTTTGTTACCAACCGTTTTATTTATGATGCTGAAGCTAGATGATTATTTTTAGTTACATGAGACTCTGAGTAAACTGATTACTCAAGCCTCAAGTAAACTGTTTGTTACCAACCGTTTTATTTATGATGCCGATGAAACTGACGCTGAAAAGCCTGTCAAAAATGGTTAATAGGGACTGACGGACTACGACTCGTAACTGTTTGTTACCAACCGTTTTATTTATGATGCCGATGAAACTGACGCTGAAAAGCCTGTCAAAAATGGTTAATAGGGACTGACGGACTACGACTCGACTGTAGAAAACTAGGGCAAAAGGATTGTCACTCTTTTCTGCGAGAAATTGACCACTGTAGGCTCATGGGAGGGGTTACATACTTGCCTGAACATCGGCAAATAAATAAATTTGACTACAAAACTTCAATAAAGTTGATGACTTTATTGAAATTCACAAAATGGACGAGTTTACGGGGTTGGCAAGGATTACATCGGCAAATAAATAAATTTGACTACAAAACTTCAATAAAGTTGATGACTTTATTGAAATTCACAAAATGGACGAGTTTACGGGGTTGGCAAGGATTAAATGTGCGTGTTTGAACGTTTTGAGCGAGTCTGCAGGGTTATTATCACAGAAAAGTCGTACAAAATGGACGAGTTTACGGGGTTGGCAAGGATTAAATGTGCGTGTTTGAACGTTTTGAGCGAGTCTGCAGGGTTATTATCACAGAAAAGTCGTGACTTACTTTTTGCGGGAATGAAAATTGCCTCAGATCTGAGCCTAATCCAAGCTGAAAACCCTGAGTAATAAAAAATTACATCCAAGCACCTTTTACCTATCAATTGTAATCACTCTGTACATCAATTGGGCACTTGGATCAAATTTTATTACCGTCGCGACATTTTTGCACTGTGTAAATCTAAATTTTCAATTTTTTTCAACAATTTTAGGTTCATTGGCTCTTTATAGTGCGTTACAAATGAAAATAAGTAAATTGCTAATAAAAACAGTGCAAAAATAGGGAACAGAAAAGCAAAAAAATCAATATTGGGACCACTCGCCAGTCATCAAGGTCAATATTTTGACAGATCTTGATGAACTGGCGGCCACTATGCACTGTCTCGAATGGTGGGTGGCATAATTACAACCGCATATCCTCGTGTCGATTCTGATCTTTCATCAACGACATGATGAGGACCGGAGGGATTTAAAAAATAACGATACCCCTCATCCAGCGACGGAGGAGCAGTTGTTTTCAGCTTGGCGTCTGCTGTCATCCAATGTTTATGACACTCACACCACACTACTGCACAACGCAAGGTCCACTACTAGTAAACACTTCACAAATCACCACATTTATCTGCAACAAATCATATAACAGGTGATTAGTTGTGTTTCTACCAGAAATATTGGCAAAATTAATAAATTACCTTATACATTAGGTTCAATGTAGACTTTGGTGGATGAGAAAATGTCTACATTGCGTCAAAGAGGTCAATATCTCCATCTAAAACAATAAATTCGACAAATATTAGACTCGGAAAATTAAACAATCAAGGGTAAATATAATATAGGAGAGTATTTGGAATGATTTAATGCGACTAGAGCACGTACTTTGATTTTTAAAGCTGAGACAACTGAGTTCTGAGCGTCGTGTTCCCCACTCCTCTGCATGAGAGTGTTTTTGTGCTGCTGTGGAGCCCTTGGAGTGTGTTTGAATCACCATTGCGCACGCATTGCCGCTGAAATCAACAGGTAAAGTCAAAATCACCTTTTACCTATCAATTGTAATCACTCTGTACATCAATTGGGCACTTGGATCAAATTTTATTACCGTCGCGACATTTTTGCACTGTGTAAATCTGAATTTTCAATTTTTTTCAACAATTTTAGGTTCATTGGCTCTTTATAGTGCGTTACAAATGAAAATAAGTAAATTGCTAATAAAAACAGTGCAAAAATAGGGAACAGAAAAGCAAAAAAATCAATATTGGGACCACTCGCCAGTCATCAAGGTCAATATTCTGACAGATCTTGATGAACTGGCGGCCACTATGCACTGTCTCGAATGGTGGGTGGCATAATTACAACCGCATATCCTCGTGTCGATTCTGATCTTTCATCAACGACATGATGAGGACCGGAGGGATTCCAAAAATAACGATACCCCTCATCCAGCGACGGAGGAGCAGTTGTTTTCAGCTTGGCGTCTGTTGTCATCCAATGTAATGACACTCAACACACTACTGCACAACTCAAGGTCCACTACTAGAAAACACTTCACAAATCACCACATTTATCTGCAACAAATGATACAACAGGTGATTAGTTGGATATCTTATTAGTTGTGTTTCTACACGAGAATATTGGCAAAATTAATAAATTACCTTATACATTAGGTTCAATGTAGACTTTGGTGGATGAGAAAATGTCTACATTGCGTCAAAGAGGTCAATATCTCCATCTAAAACCATAAATTCGACAAATATTAGACTCGAAAAATTAAACAATCAAGGATAAATATAATATAGCAGAGTATTTGGAATGATTTAATGCGACTAGAGCACGTACTTTGATTTTTAAAGCTGAGACAACTGAGTTCTGAGCGTCGTGTTCCCCACTCCTCTGCATGAGAGTGTTTTTGTGCTGCTGTGGAGCCCTTGGAGTGTGTTTGAATCACCATTGCGCACGCATTGCCGCTGAAATCAACAGGTAAAGTCAAAAAACCAGAATTTATTGCCTACATATCGCCAACAATTTCGGCAGAATTGTTTTTCCCTCATCTCTATGCATTGCCGCTGAAATCAACAGGTAAAGTCAAAAAACCAGAATTTATTGCCTACATATCGCCAACAATTTCGGCAGAATTGTTTTTCCCTCATCTCTACTCATAAATACTATTCTTGATACATTAACCCCATTTGTCCCTCGTTAATTAACCATTTTAGTTCAACTACGAATAATAATATTAATCATTGGCGTATAAATACCTGATAACTCTGGCATGTTGCTGGCTCTGGCCCACTGCCTGTCCCTGGAGCTCGATTGCTTGCACAGATCAACTGCAGGAACTCTCCAAAATTGTAAAAATGTACCTTCATTGCCGCTGAAATCAACAGGTAAAGTCAAAAAACCAGAATTTATTGCCTACATATCGCCAACAATTTCGGCAGAATTGTTTTTCCCTCATCTCTATTCATAAATACTATTCTTGATACATTAACCTCATTTGTCCCTCGTTAATTAACCATTTTAGTTCGACTACGAATAATAATATTAGTCATTGGCGTATATTCATAAATACTATTCTTGATACATTAACCTCATTTGTCCCTCGTTAATTAACCATTTTAGTTCGACTACGAATAATAATATTAGTCATTGGCGTATAAATACCTGATAACTCTGGCATGTTGTTGGCTCTGGCCCACTGCCTGTCCCTGGAGCTCGATTGCTTGCACAGATCAACTGCAGGAACTCTCCAAAATTGTAAAAATGTACCTCCTCTCCAGACAATGCCCACTGCTGCACAGATCAACTGCAGGAACTCTCCAAAATTGTAAAAATGTACCTCCTCTCCAGACAATGCCCACTGCGAAGGTCGAATCTCCAACAATGTCCAACTAATCCCACCATCTCCAGTGTATTTCTACTGCACACAAAATTACACATATAATGCCTCCACCATTGCATTTCTCCTCATATTTCACCCCCGAATTTATTTATTTCTTACTCTAGCCTCATAAAAAAATCTGATACACTGATAAATTTATAATGCCTCCACCATTGCATTTCTCCTCATATTTCACCCCCGAATTTATTTATTTCTTACTCTAGCCTCATAAAAAAATCTGATACACTGATAAATTGTCAATTTGGCGTCGCCAATGATCTCATAGTGTGAACTTTTACTGTTTATTATACTCTTAAAAATGTACCTCCTCTCCAGACAATGCCCACTGCGAAGGTCGAATCTCCAACAATGTCCAATTAATTCCACCATCTCCAGTGTATTTCTACTGCAAACAAAATGACACATAATGCCTCCACCATTGCATTTCTCCTCATGTTTCACCCCCGAATTTATTTATTTTTTACTCTAGCCTCATAAAAAAATCTGATACACTGATAAATTGTCAATTTGGCGTCGCCAATGATCTCATAGTGTGAACTTTTACTGTTTATTATACTCACAAGACGCGTATATATCCACTGCTGGCGGACGCCAATCACCTCTCAGCATAACCACCCACCGTTAATTTATTATTTTATCGTCGAAAATCACGGAAAATATGTCGAAAACCGGACAGTTGAGAGACAAGAATTGCACATCAACGAGAACGACGCTGAAAGACGTGTCCAAACTTGTCTCCTTCACTCTCTCCCATCTCGCGACTAACCTAACTCCCCTGACATGTAGTCGAATAAACTCGTCCACTGGGCTTGCCCACCTTTTTCCGAATGGACTCGTCCATCTTGTCAATGGCAATATATCTATATATACATACATTCGCCAAATCGTAATTTTTCCATGAAATACATACGTGCATTATTGTGTCTCCTATTTTTTTCGAATTCAACGTCATCGCAGGAGTCCTTGGTGTGGAGAGAGCGAGGCAATGAGAGCCGGCACACACACGACGAATCAAGCCGCTGCAGTTGATTGCTATTTCCTTGCTTCGATCTTCACTGTGTAATTGACTCAGTGTGGTAGAATCCTCGTTCTTCCAACGTTGTTGCAGCAGGAATTCGTATGCACAGGAGTGATATCCACTCAAAGTTTATTCGAAACACATAATAAACCCACACACAGCAACAGCGAGTCGCGTGGGTCTAATGTTTTCTGTGCGGTCTGTAATGGCGCGTCGTTGCTCTCTGCTGTGCGCGAACGTGTGCGTGTGTGTGTGTCAGCAACAGCGAGTCGCGTGGGTCTAATGTTTTCTGTGCGGTCTGTAATGGCGCGTCGTTGCTCTCTGCTGTGCGCGAACGTGTGCGTGTGTGTGTGCGTGTGACCGTCTCGCGTCACAGTGTAAGTACGACACCGACACACGCCGGTGTATATATGTGAATATACGCAACCGTGTGCGAAATATAACTATATACTGAAGTTATTCATGCTGTTCACAGTGTAAGTACGACACCGACACACGCCGGTGTATATATGTGAATATACGCAACCGTGTGCGAAATATAACTATATACTGAAGTTATTCATGCTGTGCCGTGTGTTTTCGCGTTAGCCGGCTCGAATAAATAATTGGCTGAATATACGCAACCGTGTGCGAAATATAACTATATACTGAAGTTATTCATGCTGTGCCGTGTGTTTTCGCGTTAGCCGGCTCGAATAAATAATTGGCAGTGGATGTGAAGTGTTAATTGTTTGCACAACTCATGCAAGTGTATTAAAATCATGAGTGGAACCAACAGTAACAGATTTTTCGCCGTAGAATAATGTTTTTTCTGTGTGCCAACTCGTGGACAATATTCCCCCCGAGAGTGTGTATTAAAATCATGAGTGGAACCAACAGTAACAGATTTTTCGCCGTAGAATAATGTTTTTTCTGTGTGCCAACTCGTGGACAATATTCCCCCCGAGAGTTGCCTGGAGTTAGTGCAGCAGATTGTGCTTGATTTTGGACGTTGATATACTACCAGTTGAATTCTGATGGCAACATCCACGAAAGCCTCAAACTGGTATTAGGCTTTCAACATTGTTCTAAACTAAAATGACCGTTTTCCACTTTTTGAATGATTACAGGTTGTTGAGGTCGAGATGTATGAGCGAGTCACACACTAGTCGGATCGCGTTCTGCTTTACCAGTCCAGTGAGATAACCTCAACGACTGTACATCTAACCTCAATCAAGGGGGATTGAACGGTATAAACGGCGTGTATTACTCGGTGCTGTGACAAATAATATTCAGTATATACCTAGTGTGAATTGCCCGGCTGTACAGAGTTGTGTCTTTGTATGCAGAACCTTCGAGTCCATCAGCACCGAAATTTGGTCGAGGAATCTGTGATCTACCACTGGCCAGGATCGTCCCGTGTTACTTACTAGCTTTGCAGCGATTTCTCACCACTATAAAGTACTTATAGAACAGGTTTGTGTAATATTTCAACCCGAAAAATCATTAATAAACTGTTAATTTCATATCTTATGACATTTCAGCACTCTCTGACAGTTCACGGGGCTTAAACATACTTCTGCCTACGGTAAGAACAGAGTTTATCTACTGAATCTGCCCAGGCTGCAGACATTTGCGTGTGTGGAACGGATTTTTCTTGGTCCTGCTTAAAGTTTTTCACCTCATCCAAACCTCTGTCGACCTACGCAAACAGCTGCTCAATCCGATCGATAAAAAATACAAAAATTTACCCAATAAGTACTATTATAATCATTTTGTTTGACTTAGATTTGACACGTTATACATCTTCAACTAGTCAACAATCTTCTGTTCGAGAGTGTGCAAGTAATTGAAATATAAAATGGAAGGTGAGGGGAAAAAAGGTTCAGAAGGAAATAAATATTCAATTCTACTCCCAACGTATAATGAAGTGGATAATTTGCCGATTATTATTTGGCTGATTGTGAAATACATGGACAAATTGTACGTCTCGAATAACCTAACCTTTTAACTGCAGAGCAATAGCCAATTTTATTGATAATAATGTTTTTTTGTGTAGCGGTGCTGCGTACGAAGTAATTATTATTGATGATGGATCTCCAGATGGGACTCAGGAAATGGCCAAGAAACTGCAAAAGCTTTATGGTGAAGATAAAATCCTCTTGAGACCTCGAGAAAAAAAACTAGGCCTTGGCACTGCCTACATTCATGGAATTAAGCATGCCAGTGGAAATTACATCGTTATAATGGATGCAGATTTGTCTCATCATGTGAGGAAATATTGTTTTGCATTTATTAACATTATCTCTTATTAATATTTTGAATTTTACAGCCGCAATTCATTCCAAAAATGATTGAACTGCAACAGCAGGAAGATTACGACATTGTGACTGGTACGAGGTATGAAAATGGAGGTGGAGTTTATGGTTGGGATTTTAGAAGAAAATTTATAAGTCGAGGAGCAAATTTTCTAACTCAAATCCTCTTGAGACCCGGTGTTAGTGATGTTACCGGCAGTTTTAGGTAAAAAATTGATCTCATTTACGTATTGGCAATATTTTATTAAGCCAAAATTAATGAATTGTCTTTCAGATTGTATAAAAAAAATGTTTTACAAAAACTGATCAACTCGTGTGTCTCCAAGGGCTACGTATTTCAAATGGAAATGATCATCAGAGCTCGACAATTTAGTTATACAATTGCCGAAGTGCCTATTTCATTTGTTGATCGGGTTTACGGTGAATCAAAACTTGGTCAATCAGAAATTATTCAATTTGCCAAAGGTCTAATATATTTATTTGCTACAACGTAAAAAAATCGCGTTAAACTGCTGCATCCATTCCATTTTTAAAGGCATTTATATCTTGTTCACCTCTTTAATTTGTATAAAATTTATTTAAAATATACAAGAACAAGTCTATTCGAAAAATGAAGAATTGTAATTCTTATAGTCGAGAAAAGATTTTTTTTCACGTTAATTAATGTCTATAAAATGTATTTCCACGTTGATAAAATATTATATATCATTCTAATAACCTATCCACCCTCGGCGCACCCTCTGTGACGTCACGCAGCCTCCACTTATTGATCTGCTAGGCGCTGAGAATATTTTGTCTTGAAATTACGAAAAAAACCGGTCAATCCTAGCCGACAATAATATTGCAGTATGCTCACAATATTTGAGGTACCGGCGCAAACACTATTTTAAACTTAAAAAAAAACTTTTTCGAAGGTTTTAAGAATTGGCATGTTATCTATGAAAAAATTCAAGAGGAAAATCAATTAATGAATTCAATTAAATTACGACGAAAAAAGAACAAAAAGAAAATTCAGAAAAAAAAACAAGAGAGCACAAGATCTGTGTTGAAATCAATAAAATGGTAGTATTTAGTAGTCTTTCGAGTTGAAATGTATGATGAGAAAATTGTTACGGATTTGTGTACGAGCCAATGCAGCAGTCGACCGCTCAGCAGTCAGTCGAGGCCAGTCGCTCGCGCGCGGGGTTGGCTCTGCGCCGGGGTGAGTTTGCCAGGGCCCCCAGTAGACTTACTCGAGCCTCGAGATGAATGTGCCTTGTATATTTGACATTCTCAACAGTTATTTTTGTTCATACACACGTTAATCTGATCATTCATTGCTCATTTTATCTCTTTAAAATCGTAAGAATGCCACGGGAAATTGGATTCAACATAATCTGCGCAACGAGTAAGTTAAAAAATATTTATAATCAAGCATTAACCACACATATATACCTTTATATAGCAAATTAACCTCACGCTACTCGTCATTTATTCATACGCGCAATCATATAGCTTCTTGTTAGAGAGGCACATGCGTGTGACGTTTTAGAGCCAACGTGTGAGTATAATTTTTACATTTATAATTATCAGGCGAGGAAGAGAGGCACTCTTCTCTCGAATTAAATATCCACGGGCCGACTGTGCGAGGTTGGCAGAGTGCTAGAAGATGCGGATATCCTCAGGAACTTATTCTTCGTCTGCATGGACCTGCAAAGCTCACTAGAATTCAAGTTCTCGCCCATCAGTATCTTATACGTGAGTAAAAATCTCGAGTTTTTGGGCGTTTGCTTCTAGTAAATCTAATTTTCTATCAACAAAACCTTGAAGTTAAATCAAGTAAGCAAGAGAAGCTCCAAATTTAGCAATCTCATCAATCAATCCGTAAATAAAACATCCAATAAAATGTGAGCGAATTTTTTTTCAGCGGAAAAATTGGAAATATGGACAACACTGGAGGAAAATGCATCAGTTAACACATCATTCAGTTATTTAGGCTACATTACGCTGTCTGACAACGAATCGACTCTCTACAAAAGCCGTGAATTGAAGAGTGTAGCACTTCCGGAAACAGGGGCCGTCTCTTTGAAGCTTCGCCTTCACAAGCCACATCGCAATGCTCACAATCTATACGAACAGGTACTGCAAAGATTTAAATCTTCTGTTAAAATTCAACTTTATCCATGCAATAATAATATTTCCCGATTCACAGGTAGGACTTATCGCGATAAATATCATTGGAGAGCCGTACACACACGAAATGGGAGGACAAGGAGATGCGCCATACAATCCTCACTATACTTCGCCCTACGATGATTTAGCCTTTGAAATGTATGTCGATCGAGAAGTGGCAAAAATAATCCGTCAAATGGAGGCGAAAAAACTCCAAGCAGCAGAAGGTAAAAATAAAAGAAATTTTAATAATAAAAAATTAATATTCTCGAGACTTTTTCAATCAGAAGAACGATTTGAGTACGCGTCAAAGCTCAAAGTTGCCATGGAGATTCTGAGAAAAGCCGGTGAACGTCTAGCCAAGTATGAGCTTGAAAAAAAATATGCAATCGCTTTGGAAGACTATGACAAAGCAAAGGCTAAAAAAGCTCAAGCACAAAAGTACCGGCAAGAAGTGTACGAGAGCCTTGGGGTTGAAGATCTACTCGAGCTCAATGGGGTAGGATAGCTTACGACTTTTAGTGATGTAAAATTCATTTACATTATTTCACAGCCATTAGAAAAAAATAATGAGTCGGCCGTGGATGGAAAGGAATCTGCTGTGGCTGAAGCGAGTACATCGAGTGCGATATTAGTTCCTGAAGAAATTCTATCACCTCCGAGATTAGTTGTACCACCGAGTCGAGACGGGGCACTCTCGCCCACCGGGCCGGCTCATCAACCGCCCGTGTCTCCGCTACATCAGAAACCTCACAGTCCAGGTAAATCACTCGTGAAAAATTGAATTTATCCTGCTACATGTGCGCTGTCTCTGCAGAAGTCACCGATAGTCCACCAAATGGCGTTGTGGAACGACACACGGCCAGAAATACTGGATCGCTACGCAGGAAAACCAAGTCTGCTGGGCCCTCACTCCGATCCAGCTATGAAGCGTACGAGGAACGAACAATTCCGGCGCTCCGCCAGTAAGTTTGTGGTTTATTTATGCTCGGTAATTTTAATGGTATTGAAAATGAACATTGTTATTTCAGTTCTCACACAAATGAGTTCACTCGGGAGTGTCATATTGACGTTAGTGATGTTAAAGTCAATTCAAAGCTCAACGACAGGGAAAAAAAACAAGCCGCCTTGCCCATCGCTGTGTTTGGAATGGATGTGGTACAGTAAAATCAAATAATATCAATACAAAAGACTATAGATTAATTTGACTGTAATTTTTAGGTTGAAAAATTTTATTCTAAACAATTTACGGACAAGGAAGAGGGCTTGATGCTTCTCAAAGAGGAATTACGAAAATTTGACGCAGAAGTTTCGAAACATTCAGCAAATAAAACAGCGAGAGCGGCAATTTTACTTTTACATCGAGCTCTCAGAGATAAAGTTTTCAGTGTATACAGCCTGGCAGCTCAATTAATTCGAATTTTTTTCTCGGAATTTGCTATGGATAGGTAACAAAGTAAAAAATATATATATTTAAAAATCTTTACCATCTAATTGTATGTGTGGATTTTTTTTAGAATATCATCGGCGGAAATTGCACGAAGTGTAGACCGATTGCTTCCAGAACTTTTAACCAAATCTGGCGACACAACTCCACGAATACACAATATGGCAGTTCATACAATTTTAAGTATGGCTGATTGCAAGTGCGTGCGAGATCTTCACATAATTCCCGTACATTTGAGTCGCCCGGTGAGCAGCAGTACCCATCAGAGATTGGCACTGAGTCGACTGGAAATGGTAGAGCAGCTAATTTTAAATCATGGCATTTCTACCGAAAAACAAAGGTGAAAAATAATTTTTATTTCCCCTGCTATTTTTCTGAAAATCATTTGGTGAAGAAATATTTTTGAGGAATGTGCTGGACAGTGGAAAAACCAATTTTTTAAATCATGTCTAGCCTTTCCTCGAAAATTGTCTTATCGATAATCTGTATTTATTTTCTCTGATCAGACATTGCAATTGTTGCAGTGGTCTCACGTGTCGCACACTCTCTGAACTCGGTTCCTCGGGTCTGCACCACCCGGCCGAAGCGGTGAGAAAAGTATCCGAACGAATTTTAGTACTAGTGTACAAGGTAAACCCGAGATTAGTGCGAAAACAGCTGCCTCCAGACGATGACATCACTAGAAGAAATTTACTGTATCGCCAACTCTTTCATGAGTTTGATTTGATCGATCTTCAGCGAAAAAAGGAGCTTGAATCTGCACAAACATCCTCAACGACGCCGACACGCACAAATTCCGTGGATAATAATGTTTCAAATGTCTCCAAGTCGAGTCCCGCTCAGGTGAGTACCGAGAGCTCAATAGACGCCACATCACCTTCAGATAACAGCGCCGATCATGCCGGAGACAAGTAAGTGCTGGTTATTTAATTATTTTCCAGATAGTTACATGGTTAATAATAAAATAAAAATTAATTTACTTCAGATTGTGCATATTTTGTCTATCAAAAGGCCAAGCCTACTCGGAGGAAGGATTGAATATACACTACTGGCGAAGTTGTCCAATGTTAATTCGATGTGAATTCTGCAGACAGGTCGTTGAAGTATCGTTTTTAAATTCACACTTGCTCAATGAGTGCGACAGCCGAAATAATTACGTGAAATGTGATACGTGTAAGCAGGCTGTGTTGGAGAAAAGTTTTCCTGAACACTCAAAAGATGATAAATGCACAAGTAAATTGAAATTTTCTTCCCCATAAAAATATTTCAGCGAATAGTTGAATAAATTTTTATTTTTAGAACCGATTGATGGATACGATCGATGCCCTCTTTGTCGTGTTCTTGTCAATCAACACAAGTGGCGAGAGCACCTGATGGGTGAAAATCCATGCACAAATAATCCTCGAAATAAAATCACCCCGGCATGTAAGATTTAATTATTTTTCAATTTAATTATAGTGCTGATTTTTTGGATTTATTTTAGGCACAAAATCACCATTAAAGTCACAAAATCTTGGTGAAAAATTAACATCACCAACTGGTAGAGATTAAAAGAAAAAAATCCAAATTTATATGGATTTAAAAATTGTAGAAAATTTTTGATCTCTTTTTTTGCTTTTATAGTTTATGTATTTGTTACTGGTAATGTATTTTCATATTTATACTTGTATTAAAATTTTTAATAGGAAAATACCCGTCCTTTAGAAGACTAGATGAGTAGAGAGAGGAAGCAACAAAACAAAAACGCCGAATTTGACAAACAAATAGGCAATATCAATTAAATCTTCGGTCGATCAATTACAGTATAAAAAATCTTGTTACTATTGCAAAATAATTTTGCAAACTTCGTACCATAATCATCTATTATAAATAACGAATACATCTATATCCGGCCAAATTTTCGAGTATTTTGCTTAGTATTAATGCTTAAATAGGTATACTTGAACGAGTAACGATTAGTGTAACTTTGTTGATGAATGTTGAAATGAATGCAGTAAAAAACATGCATTTTAAACTCAGGTTTATTCTACAAAATTACCTATATACAAAAATAGGTAGAAAAATAAAAATAAAATCACTGAGCTTACCATTATACATCGTATATTAATGGCCAACAGATTTTTATTATTATTTACGTCGTTTTCTCTTCAAGTTCGTCAGCTTCTATTGTCTCATTCTCGATTATTTCAGTGCTCTCTGCGCTTTCAGCTACTTGTTTATTTCTGTTTTCAGCAAATTTATTTTTCTCTAAAAAAAAGAAAATACCAAAAGATAAAATTAAATAAATTTATGCAGGTTTTTAAATATTGCGTCCATAATACCAAAAAGGCATATAATTTTTTTTGTACACTGTATCGAAAAAAGTATCTAATACA
>MVJL01000766.1:0-55355 GCA_002156465.1 Macrocentrus cingulum | reverse complement strand
TAGGTGGGATTACAATCGGCTATACTTACTACTTTTTTTTTAGCTGATACTATGTAGCATGGTAACGATTACCATGCATTTCTTTCCGTGTAGGCCAGAAAGTTGGATTTCCTGGCGTATGTGATGTGATGGCCGCGGCGAAGCCGAGTAACTTTATACCCGAAAATAATAGTCACTTTAGTTTTTGACATTTCTTACACAATGATCCTGGCGTATGTGATGTGATGGCCGCGGCGAAGCCGAGTAACTTTATACCCGAAAATAATAGTCACTTTAGTTTTTGACATTTCTTACACAATGACTTTTGTGGTTGTGTTATTGTAAACAAATGAATAATTGCTTTGTTATAAAAACAATTGCTATGGTTTCTGGCAAATGCGAATATGCTAGTCAGTTACTCTAGGAAACTGCGAGAAATTAGGAACATCTCTCAAACCCTCTAAAAATCTCTAAATTTTTTCTCTCGGGAATTAATTAAACTCTATATATAATATGAGAAATTTACAAAAACGTATGTTATATAACTATCATCGACTAAATCAAGTCATTACAATGCTGCGATTGACTATTTGTGGCAAGTTGACTAATTATGTTAAATAATTTTGTTTTTTGCAATAAGATTTTTCACTCAATTTTTTTCCGAATTTATTTTAATGTAATTTACTTTACCTACATTTTTACATTTGTGGTTGGTGGTACAAACATGGTAAAAAATCCGGGAAAATAGTATATTACGTTCCTAGGCCAGAAAGTTGGATTTCCTGGCGTATGTGATGTGATGGCCGCGGCGAAGCCGAGTAACTTTATACCCGAAAATAATAGTAACTTTAGTTTTTGACATTTCTTACACAATGACTTTTGTGGTTGTGTTATTGTAAACAAATGAATAATTGCTTTGTTATAAAAACAATTGCTATGGTAGCGGCCAGAAAGTCTCGAGCCTGTAAAAGCGCGCTGCAGCTCAAGAAGGCCATGAAGATAGGCTCATTCTGGCGTAAAATGCGACCAGAAAGAGCGTACATTCGGCGGGTGGAGGAAGAACAAGTAAAAAATATATCAATAAATTAATGAGGCAATCTGACGATGCTCATGTATAAATTGCTCAATAAAGATGATTTTTGCTGGTTATTTCAGATTATGTGGTGGCTCCGCGCCACTTTGATGACGGTGGAGGCGAGGAGCAGCGCGAACGGATGAAAGCAGTTGCTGGTAGGGTATCGCGGAAAACGTTCATCTGATGCTGAACGAGAAAAAGTACGAGGACGACGCGGGAGTGGATTCGGAGCGCAATGGAAATGGATTTGTCTCGGCCATGTGTTCAGAGCCATACTTTGTGTCGACAAGCGACGCATTTGGCTTCGAGGGTGGAGCACCCACCGCCACTTCAGCAGCAACATCAGCGCCAGGTACAGCGACAGGCGGCGGCACGTCTGGCTGGAGCAAGGAGGTGCGTTACGCACCATTTGCCAGCGTCAGTGCGGCAATTCCATCGCCATTACCACCGCCCCCGCCGCCGCCGCCTCCACCACTTCCTCTTCCTCTTCAGATGCAGCAACGTACTTACTCCCGATCCATGACCTCACTGCCGCCAGAGCCTTTTATGATCATGAGATCGAAGGCTCTGAACAGGCGAGTCTCAATTAACGTCGGTGGCGTCAAACACGAAGTATTGTGGCGCACTCTAGAGAGACTGCCACACACGAGACTTGGGCGTCTCCGCGACTGCAATACACACGAGGCAATAACCGAACTTTGTGATGATTATTCACTTATTGACAATGAATACTTTTTTGATCGCCATCCAAAGTCATTTAGCTCTATACTCAATTTTTACCGCACCGGCAAGCTCCATCTTGTTGATGAGATGTGCGTTTTAGCGTTCAGTGACGACCTCGAGTATTGGGGCGTCGATGAATTGTACCTGGAGAGCTGTTGTCAGCACAAGTACCATCAAAGAAAAGAGCACGTTCACGAGGAGATGAGGAAGGAGGCTGAGTCGTTGCGGCAAAGAGAGGAGGAGGAATTCGGGGACGGCAAGTGTGCGCAATCCCAAAAGTGGCTGTGGGACTTGCTCGAAAAACCTACAACGTCCATCGCTGCCAGGGTGAGTTGCTTCTTTCGCACTATTAATTCGTACTCTGCCTTCGAGACTGTCTTTCCAACATACGCACACGGATTTTTAACATTTCCAGTCACTTTCAACCTACCAATTGATCTCACGAAATTTTAGGTAATTAACCCGGCAATATTTGCGTTTTTACGATTTTTAGCGATGTATTGTAGCGGCATATTCTTTTCAATAAACGGATTTAGAAAGTCGTTTTTTTTAACTCGGGGGTAAAAGGGACCGTTAATATATCATTTTTATAACAAAAGCAGTTGTCAATTTTAATATTCAAAATTTTTATTTAATAGGCTAAGAGCGTATTGTTCATTTCAAAATTTTTCACTTTACTGCAAGGAGCAATGTTTGAGAGGCAGACAGAGCAAGAGAACTTCCATTGGAAGCATCAGCTCTCGGAAGCGCCGCTGAGGCATACGGTTAGCAACTTCGGCGGCTGCCGTTGGCTGATTCTTGATTACTGGCTTTTTCTACTCTGTCAATCAAAAAAATTTTTTTTTCTATTAGTCTACTTCGTCCCAAATATCTAAAAAATTTTTATTCTTTTAATTTTTTCAATTCTGAAAGGTGCAAAAATAATTCATTTTATAAATATCAATAAGACTATAAAAATTTTTATATTGTATTGATTTTTGGAGTTTTTTTTTATAGATTTGAGGCCGTAGGAGTTAATTTTGATTTGTCCGAAATTTTTGTCCAATTTTTCAACTAAAAAATACAATTAAAAGTCTAGAAAAAGAAAATGTTTAAAAAATTTTTTCAAAAATGAATGGGTGTGTATATATTTGCGGCACTTTTAACGTATAGTGTGAGGTTTGAGACATGAAAATAAATTTTTTAATGTTTGTAATGTTGATTAAACAGTCTGAGGATATTTTTGGAATATTTTCCAACCGTTGAAGTTTCGATTAATCAACTTGAAGGTGGTTCATCTGATAGGCAGGAGAGAGGGGGAAATTTCCGGGAAATATCGTGCGGGCACAGACGTGACTTACAGCTGATTTAAATTTAGCAAAATTTAAATTTAGCGACATTAAAAAATTTATTTTCAAGAAATACCGACATTTTCAATTATTTTATTTTATAATTATTTTTTAAATTTTATTTAGATAAATTTGAAATTGATTTAACACCCAATTTTCGTCTTAACTAATTTTTATAATAAAATTAAATTCCAAATTTATAAAAATGTGTATAAAAATAGCTGTCTCAAAAAATTTTTTTATCCAGTGAATAAAATGTGAGGATTTAAATACGAGGTCAAATATTGGTTATTATTGAAAGTTGAGATCTGTCTGAGTATAGGAAAAAAAAATGAAATTTTATATCCATATGCGTTTGTTGGACTGTTTAACAACTTATCACTCAATCGACTGGGTAAAATGATCTTTTAAGTGAGTCTCCTTCGTAAAAACGTATAAGTAGCAGCTAGACGACACATTGTACTTACCTCCCAAGCATTTAGTCTCTAGATATGTACACTGCACCATCTCGTTCTAGCAGTTATTACGTAGACACCCAAATTAAAACTGACAAACTTACACGCAAACGCAAATGTACACATTTATAATCGTATTTTGTAAACACACGTCGAATTCTTTTGGATATATGGATGATTACTGATGCCCTGGTGGAAACCAGACAACTGGAGAATTATACGAGGTTGTTAAATGTCTAAAATTAAAATCTCTAACTGCTATAGTGTAACATTATGCAAAACTTTTAGGAAATTTTTACACATTTCTTCTTTTGTTTTTTAAATTATTTATGAACATGTTTTTTTTTTTTGCTGGCACACACACAGACACTTGTTTCGCCTTGTTCTTTCGCTGATGTGCTTTCAGCTCTGTCTTACTATCGCTGATGATGAAGGGTTGAGGGAGAACAAGGCTCACGTGCACGGAGAATAATTGACCGAGTTGTTAAACTGGAATAATTTTATGCACCCAAAAACGAGTCATATTTATAAATACACTGAGAAAAAAAATCGCGGTGAGAATATAAGCGCAGTTGACTCAATCCTGCCATGATTTTAAATGCGGCAAAGTTCGTGGTGAGATTGTCACAACTACTGGGCGACTTTGCGTGAAGTAGTTCAGTCGATCTCACGTGTAATTATTTGAAAAAATATTAATTTAAATTATCTTAACAATGATAACGACTGAAATATTTTATCAGCTACTACTACTACTGCAAATTTTGATCTGATACAATCGACATTTAAGGAGTTACGATGGCTATCCCAAAATGAGAGAAATTCAAAACGTTGTATCTCCGATATTAAATCAGTCAGAGGCCCAATTTTGATTTCATTAGATTCAAGTGCCCTATTGGCTATCCAAAAGTGGTATTATAAAAACTTTTTTGTTAATTTGTTGATTAGAAAATCAATTTTTAAAAATCGAAAAATCAAAAAAGTTCTAGCAAAACAAACAAACTAACCATTTATTGCTCTGTCTTTTCTGCAGCTATATTTCAAGTTTTATTCAATTTGTCCACTTCGTTTACGAGAAATTGGGAATTCAAATAATAGCTCTTTATACATAGGCTCTTATGGCGATAGCGGCGTATAATCGCAAGTTCAAGTCACATTTTCTCATAAACCAGGTGGTGAAATGATTTAAAATTTAAACCATACATGCTCGATCATAAGACCATTAATTAACAAAAGTTTCAAATCCATGAAACTTTTTTCATGTCGTCATCGAAACTCCTTAAATTAAATTCGATATGAACTTAAATCACTCGACTATGGACAATGATTTCATGAGATTGAACGAATCTCATGGAAATTTGCCGCAAGTAGTACATAACTGACACAATTGATTTTCACTCCGTCGAAGCAGTTTCAGACCTTGATGTAACTCCACGTTACGTTCATGTAATTTATTCAGGGTAGTTGTTTCAATTGCACAATATTTGCGTACAAAAAATTAATTTCAGCATCGATTTTGTCATAAATTTCTTTTAATTAATGAGCAAAGGTTAAATAAACTAAAAAATTCTTGAACTACATGGCGAGATTTGCACCCTAATATTTTTTTTTTCAGTGTATGAATTAGGTGAATTTTTATTCGTTTTTTATTTTTAACAGTATTTTGTGTAGCAAGTGCACACAAAAGTCAATTTTATAACAGCGTGCAAGTTTGTCACGTGCCAGGACTTCATTCGCAGGACGAGTTTGAGGGTTGTACAAAAGAGCCGAAAGCGCGGAGTGCCACAATGATTCCTTGTGAATTAAGTCCTGGGGAGTATACAAATTCCACGCTGTCAACATTGTCGCCATTGTGCACATGTCACAAACCATATTTTTGCAACAAATATCAGTAGTACTCGATTTTTTTCACTCTGGTGTCGTCATGAAGTGGCCTAATTTTGTAACAGCTGATATTAGTGTCTAAAAAGTCTGTAGGGTCCGTGAAAATATGAGACACTTTAGACACTAGTGAAAAAAAGAAGCACTTTAGATACGGATGTCAGTTGTTGAAAAATGGGCCACTTTATGGCGGCTCAAGAGTGAAAAAAACCGAAGTTATTTATAGGTATATGCTGCAAAAAAAAAAAAATACTAAAATATCAAGGAGCTTCTTGGAATGAATAGCTTTGAATTTCTTTGTTGCATCAAATAGTCAAAAAGTAATAAAAATTGATTATTTGAATAAATAAAAAAATACATCATGTATTAAAGTGATTAGTTGGATATCTTCAAGCCACTAAAAGAACAAAAAAAAATTAATTTATCAATAACTGAATTATTTATCACTATTGGCGGTCCGAATAGATGAACATTGAAATTGCAAAATTGTATTTACTATTGATAAAACTTTATAAAACGTAAGTAGAATAATTTAAAAACCGGCTTTGAGTCAGAACTATACTGCGCTCATCATTCTCTTAAGGTTGTACTGGCGTGAGAGTCATGATCTAATCAAAAATCGATGAAAATTTTTGCACATTAGTAGCAAAATATTCTTTTCATCGATCAGTAAAATTTCAAAAGAGATTTGTCGTCTGTAAGTGGAGACATTAATTTGTGAAGTTTGACTAAAATACACAGCTAGGCTGCTTGTGGCACAGAATTTACGCACTTTTAGTTAAAAATAAAAATACTTCTACTGACCACAATTTAATAAAAAACGAGTATGATGATCTTTGATAAAGAATTTATAATAATAATTGCAAAAAAGTCGTTTTTAACTTTTTTTTTGATGAATAATAAAGAAAACTCATGATATAGCTACTAAAAAATACAATTAAATGCATTTTATCGGTTTATAAAAATATCTGTAACAATTTTTAATTTTTCATTAGTTGGTTCGGCTAATATATACTTAAAGATAGGGCGCCAATGTTGCCACAAAAAAAAAAAAAAAAACAAATTCACACACCAGTTCAACCTTAGGTAAATTTTTTTTCTCTGAAATTTGCAGAATTAAAAAATTAGAATTTTTATGATTAATCAATTCTGAATTGAAATTTTTAAAAAAATCTAAAACTATCGTTACTTATTATATAAGAATACATGATATTTGAAGGTTTAATCATGTTGTTTAATTATTCTCCGTGCTAAATTTATTCCGCTACAAAACACTTTTGCTCGATGAAAATTAAATGCTGCATCAGCTCATGGCATTTTAAGTATCTCCGAGCGTGAACAACCGTATATTTAAAATTTCTCCAATTAGTTGAATATTTTATTTATTATAATTATCAACAACTTCCACAATATATATTTTTTTGTATTTTAAAAATTATTCAAACATTAAAAAAATTATGCATCATAAAAAACATAATTCAAATTATACAAAAAAAAAAAAAACAATTGAAAAAGTTTAAATCAATAAAAATATTAATTTAACCATAAAAATACTTATTTTTACAATTAATAAAAATTTCTTTAAACAATTAACCGTATTTAAGACTTTTCGGAGATACTTGACAATTATTGCACACAGTAAAAATTTAAATAATCAAATTTTCCAAAAGCACTTTTGAATTACTCAATGACTATATTTTTTTTATAGTGACGCTTGCGGTTAATAAACTTGTAAAAAAAAAAGATTGACTGCCAATGCTTCGGAGATTTCACATGTATTTAATGTTGTATTATTGTAACGTGTACTTTATTTCTAGGTGCTGCTCAAAAACATCCCCAATGTGTATACATGTCTAATCTGAAGCTTTTCTCTCTTTCATTTCAAGCGAGTGCTGCAAAAATTTAGATCGAAAAAGAAAACCGAAAGTCTGTTTGTAATAAATAGTCTCGATGATAATGGGAGGGTTTATACGCGATTACCAGGTATCACGTGAGTGCCTTCTCGACACCGCTCCCTCATGCAAAAAGTAGTCCCGTGTGCGCAAAATAATCCAATTAACCACTGCGTCATTCAATTTAATTACGCAAGCACAACAGTTGATATTAATTGACTCGGCGTATATCGTCGGGGCTACGAGGGACTGCGAAAGGAACGGGGTCTTGAAGGGACTTTAATTGTGTGGCTGAAAATGAGCTCATTAATCTCACCACGGGCGAGATCAAGAGAATTTTCACATTTATAAATTCTCTAGTACACTCGCATGAGCTCAGGACTATGTGGGTGTTTGAGTTTGAATCCATGCGTGTGCTCGCTGCTTCCGTGACAGGCGATTTATTTACACACGTGGCTCATTGATTAATGAGATTGGTGACCCAAAAAAGCTGTATGGTTTTTTTTTAACTTTTTTTTAATTCCGGTGTTACTGATCTATTTCCGGAACAATGCGCTTGACAGGTTGATAAACCGGTTTAAAATTTATTATACTCATCGAATATCGACAAAATTAAACGATTTAAAGAAATGGCGAATAATTTAAAAAAAAAAAAGGTTTTTTTGCCAGATTTCATTTAAATGTATGATTTATCGACGAAATAAAATTGGAAAACAATTTTTTATAGCGAGCTTCTCATGATATCGCGAATATTACGATCGATATATTTCGATATATGCCGATTTTTGGCCAATATTGACTCATTTTGAATTTCTATCGCATTATATCATTCAATGTTGCAACATTTAACCAAAAATCGCATTCGATATATTTCGATATATGCCGATTTTCTTACTGATTTTGGCTTAATTCGAGTTTCTATGGCTTTAAATGAGCATATATGACAATATATGACCGAAAATCGCATTCGATATATTTCGATATATGCCGATTTTTCACCGATTTTGGCTCATTTAGAGTTTCTATGGGTTCAAATCAGTTTATATTACAATATATGACCGAAAATCCGATTCGATACATTTCGATATATGTCGATTTTTAACCGATTTTGCGTTATTTCGAGTTTTGGCAATAGCTATGGCTTTAACTCAGTTTATATTACAGTATATGACTAAATATCCGATTCGATAGATTTCGATATATTTCGATATATGCCGATTTTTTTATCAATTTTAACTCAAACTGAGTTTCTAGGGCATGTAATTAGTATATATCGCAAAAATAGCATTCGATACATTTCGATACATTTCGATTTTTGGTGAATTTTGATTCAAATCGAGTTATCGTGTCACTTATGTTAATTCTGAATGAGTCGATTTTTCGATTAATATGATAAAAATTACATTCATTTAATGTATGTAAACAATTTCATTCTTCAGGTTGCCAACCTGCTGAACGAGTCGCGTGGTAAATTTAGCGTGTTGTCATCGATTAGTGTGCACACGAGGATGAGCGAATGTGAATGAATGTCAGCACGACTGGTCGCGTGACTGATGATAATATCTACTTAAAGATTTATATTTATCATGTAATTTTGTGCTTCGGTAAGAGTCGTTTCGTTGCATCCTTCCAAGATTATTCATTGTTGGGAAGCGATAAGCGCTTTGATGTTTTGTGATTTCTGTCTCCATGAGATCTTTGAAAAATATTATTTTTTATTTTGATAACAATCAACTCTCTCTAAATCGTCGCTCGTATGTACAGTATATACCGATAATTTCCGTGAGTGGCGCGGAAACACGTTCTCCCACTTTAGCTGCCCGCCCCCTCAACATGCGCAGACTCAATGCGCGTGGGTACATTCCGTAAATCTGTTGCTCACTAAACTCCTATATAACATTTTTATTTTTTCATGTCATAAGTGATAAATAATTTCACAAAAATTTATTTCTGTGCCTATAACCCTTAAAATAGTCGTTAAAAAATGAATAAATAAAATTTGTGCTCTCATAGCAGTACACTGAAGGAAACATTTACAAATAAAATTATCATTTCAATTTTTATTCAAATACATGGCGTGTAATTTTAAGAAGCATCCATTAAACGTAAATAACAAAATGGATGAGTCATAAAAAAATGAGATATAGCAACTTTACGGTTTTCAACTCGTATATTGTAAAAAAATTTAACGAAAAATTAAAGTAGCTTTTATTGTACAGTAATAAATGGAGATTTGTGTTATAACTAAAGTCTTCGGGCTAAAATCAGTATTTTAGACATGAAATATATTGTTATTAGATGATGTAATCCCACGGGAAAACAATAGCTTCCCTCTCAGATTTCCCCTTGAGATATAAAGCGTGCCGAAACCCCGTCAACGGGACCTCAATGAAGACGGCGATAAGAATATGAGGTCGTTACAATCCGAACAAACTTATATCCTCTCAAAAAACTTTATTATTATTTACATATAAAAACAATACCTAGTTTTTATGGGTTATACTGTATATAGATAAGAGTAGGGGAGACTGGACGCAGTTGAAACACTAAAATCATTAGAATTTATTGTGTTGAAAGTATGAATCATTAAGCCATCAGTTTTGGCACAATAGTTTCCAACACTATATTCTCCTATGAAAATTTATCAAAATTAAAATACAATGATCGGTTAGATTTTTATCCATAAAAAACTTTTGACTTGTTCTCTGTTCAAATTGATACTCCCCGAGAGAAAAAATTTAGAGATTTTTAGCGTTTGTTAGAGTTTTGCTCTCAGAAATTGTGGATGAGTTTGTTTGAATTTTTCTAGTGGCACTTGTAACTCGTAAAAACTGTACGAAATGGAAGAAACTTCGAAAAACTATAGAAAACTCCAAATATTTTTTCTCAGGGTAGTCTACGAAACTTCTAAAAACTTCAAAAAAATCTGGCAAATGCGAATATGCTAGTCAGTTACTCTAGGAAACTGCGAGAAATTAGGAACATCTCTCAAACCCTCTAAAAATCTCTAAATTTTTTCTCTCGGGTCAGCAGGTTGCAGTTGAAACACCCTTTGATTTTAATTAAAGATTTGCGATAAAAGTGTTCTTATTTTCAATAAATTATTCTTTTTATTCGTAAGCACTTATTTATTAATGAAAAACATTTATTATTGCATTAATAAACTGAAAAATTAAATTTATGTGGATTTTTAATATATGGGATATTTTTTTATTTTCACAACAATACGGGTATATTTAATTTTTTAAATAATTTTCAGAGCTTATTAGATAAATATTTTTTGAATTTGAAATTTTTTAGATCATTTTAATGGCTTTTTTCAACGCTGTTACAATCGACACTGCAGGAATTATCGACAGATTTATATGCTTTTAGGGATAATGTTTATTTATTTAACTCATTTTTGTAGTTATTTCTTAAAATTCATAAACTATTATTTAACTTAGTATATCGTTCAAATTCATATGTAATAAATAATAAGTGTAAAATCAGAAAAAGAAAACAAAAATGCCTGTAACTTTCGACACCGTAAAACAGTAAATATTTTATTCCGACTGTTTTATATTAGTTATTACAAAAAAATTTGTGTTGATGCATCATTTTGTTATTCTTTGCATGAATATTTATCAAAATTTAATGAATTATTATTAACTGATTTTTAAACGTCACTCTTTAAACTGGCACTGTGTTTCAACTGCATCCAGTCTCCCCTAACTATAAATATATCTCGATTACTGGAGCATGTCAAATGGTGGTAAGTTTGTTGGAGTTATTTAGCGAAATATTGGGGACACTCCAGGAATCATAATTCTATCTAGAAGCCCCATATCCCTGCGATTTAGGGAGAGTCGACTGTATATCATGTGGAATGGGCTTGGACACGGCTTGTATTTTAGGTAAATCAGGGTGACATGCACCTCTATGTGTGCGCATATAAATTGTTTATATATGCTTCCGTATAATTTTCAATTATTATTTCCGAAACCTTCATATATATGAATAATTTTGGATACCGGCTGTGTATTGCTTTCAACGCTTTCATGGCTGTATTGGCACTTTTTTTCACGTTCCATCGTTTTATAATGGTTCAATAATGAATAAAAATTGCAGAGAGGCGTTAAGGTAATATACATCGAAAGCACGAACGCTCTACAAAGCAGAAAAAAAATTAAATAGTAATCAGGGTATAAAAAAAAAAAAAAAGAAAAAAAAACTATCGTGCACAACTCTCATCGTTTTAATAATTGTTTTCAATTTTTCATTTAGCTTTTTAGATCCATTAAAAAGTTCAATGAAAAAAAATTTATCCTCTTCATACAGGTACAGTTAAAAAAAAAATGAATTATTTCAAAACTGTAAAATTTTGTTTGAAAAAAAAAAAAAAATTTATTTCAAAAAACTAGTCGTAATAATGAAAAAAAATTTTTTTTTTTTAAATATTAATTTTTTTATTAAACAGATATATAAATGACTCAATTAATTCAAAATTATATAAAACAAAGCTATTTAATTTGATTAAAAAATTCAAATTTCTATAAAATATTGATTTTTCAACGTAAAAAATCGATAAATTAAAAAAATCAAAAGTTTAATCAACTAAAAATCACTTAAATCAGATTTTTAACACATTTTTTAATAATAAAAAAATTTTTTACATACTCATTCAGATTTAAAAATCACTTTTTTCAAATTTTAAATAACAAATTTCATTTTATAAAGACATTTTTCAATATTTCGAACTAAATTTGAAACTTTCACGTATATTTTTAAGTTTTTAAAGTAAAATAATTTTTTATAACTATATATGTTTAATTGTAAAAAACGTCCTATATTATCGACCAAAGAAAAAAAATTCCATTCCACGAACCCTACACTTGGTAGAAAATAAAAAAAAGAAACTTCCTCTGAAAAAAACTCAGTCTTTAACTGCCCATATACATCCGGAATATAATGCTGAGGGTTGTGCAGATAAATAAGGATTTAAATCTCAAGAAAACCGCGAGAGAGGGAGAGGCAGTCGTAGAAAAAATACTACGTTTTGGATATACCAACCAAGCAAAAAAAAAAACTTATAAATTCGTACCTAGGAACCATCTTCAAACAAAAAAGTCCGCGAAGTTATGCTAGGCCAGAAGATGTCACTAGGTCAACAATCAGTCTGCTCCCGCTTATTTCCCCTGAAAAAAAAAAAACAAAATAAAAAACAAATAAACCAAAAAAAAAAAAAAGAGATGGTGCATTTCAACGGATGAGAAAATTTAAAAAGAATAATTAAAAAAAAAATGTCTAACCGTGACGTTGCAGGTGATAGCTGTGATATCAATACTGTTTATTGTGCTCTCGACGATAGCACTAACTCTCAACACCATTCCTAGTATGCAAGTGAACGATGAGAAGGGAAACTTTCAAGACAATCCACAACTCGCGATGGTGGAAGCGATTTGCATCACTTGGTTTACCCTCGAGTACGTGCTTAGATTCAGTGCGTCGCCAGACAAGTGGAAATTCTTCAAAGGCGGTCTGAATGTCATAGACTTATTAGCAATATTGCCATATTTTGTCTCACTATTTTTAGTTGAGACAAATAAAAATGCAACGGACCAGTTTCAAGATGTGCGTCGGGTCGTTCAAATATTTCGAATAATGCGTATTCTAAGAATTCTCAAGCTAGCTCGACACTCAACCGGCTTGCAATCTCTTGGATTTACCCTGCGTAATTCGTACAAAGAGCTCGGGCTTCTGATGCTGTTTCTGGCCATGGGAGTACTGATATTCTCGAGCCTTGCATACTTCGCGGAGAAGGAAGAGCCCGGGACCAAATTTATAAGCATTCCGGAGACGTTTTGGTGGGCAGGAATCACCATGACGACCGTAGGTTACGGAGACATTTATCCTACGACTCCTCTTGGCAAGGTCATTGGCAGTGTGTGTTGTATATGTGGTGTCCTGGTAATTGCGTTGCCTATTCCCATTATTGTCAATAATTTTGCCGAGTTCTACAAAAACCAGATGAGACGCGAAAAAGCTCTCAAGCGTCGAGAAGCTCTCGAGAGAGCTAAACGCGAGGGAAGCATTGTTTCATTCCACCATATCAATCTAAGGGATGCATTCGCCAAGAGTATGGATCTCATTGATGTCATCGTCGACACTGGTAAGACCTTCCCTTCTCTCTCTCTCTCTCTCTCTCTTTACTAATTCTTCAATATCAGCCTCTAATTTTACACATTGTATTATAGTTTTTTCTCAACTGCATTAAAAATTTTTTCGTCATAGCGGGAGCAAAAACTCCCGCTACTATATCAGCCTCTAATTTTACACATTGTATTATAGTTTTTTCTCAACTGCATTAAAAATTTTTTCGTCATAGCGGGAGCAAAAACTCCCGCTACGACGAAAAATAGTATGTTTACCTCGGGATGCAAAAGAGGTTATTTTGACCGTGAATTCGTGTAAACTTTTCACGGTCGAAATGACCTCTTTTGCTCTACGAAAAATAGTATGTTTACCTCGGGATGCAAAAGAGGTTATTTTGACCGTGAATTCGTGTAAACTTTTCACGGTCGAAATGACCTCTTTTGCTCCCTTGGTGAACAATGTACTATTTTCGGATTGAAACCAAAATTTTTTCTGTCATATAATTGCAATCATGTTTTTTGGCAATTTTGATGTGTGCATGTAAAAGCTAAGAAGCTATTAAATGTCTGATGGTAGTTCAATGTGACTTTTTTTATATATTTTGTTTTGTTTTTTTATTCTTTATAAACTAGTGAACTGGACGTTTTGTTTTTATATTATATATAGTTGAAATATTGATATAAGCGTTTGATAATGATTGTTTATTAGAAGAAATGAGTTTTGATTAATTTTTTTTTTTTTTTTTCAGTTATAGAATTGTTGGGAAATATTAAAGACGAATTTTAATTTAAAATTATAGAAAAAATTGTCGAGTTACCCTTCAATTTGCATCTTTAATCAATTGAAAATGATAAAAATGGAATTTCAGTAATGAAATATCCAAATTTGTATTTTCACTAAAAATTCGTAGTAAAAAAAATCCAACTAACTCAATTATTGGATTCAAAATTATAAAAATAAGTGAAAATTTCTATGACAAAATTTTTTATTTTTTATGGAATTTTTTTTACTATTTCTTGGATTAAACTAAGGAACAAAACCAATTAATCAATTTTATATGACAAGGAAGGAATTTCATTAAAACTTGTCTTTTTTTTTATTATAAAGAAAAAAAAATCCAACTAATCCAACTAATGAATAAAAATAACGAAATTTTTTAATTTTAATTTTTTATAAAAATTCTTTGTTATTTCTTCGTTTAAGGTAAGAAAAAAATCCAACTAATTAATTTCAATTAATAAAAATAGAATTTCAGCAACAAAATCTCTTTTTCTTTTTCGATTTATAATTTTTTTTGTGTTCATTTAAAATAGATTTTTTCAAAATTATTAAAAAAATACTCAATTTTAATAACTGATTCAAATTTAGAAAATTTGTTCCTAATTCCAAAGCCTGATAGAACCTGTCAAACGATTTTAGAGGTTAATATCTAAAAGGTCGACAGATTAGCCTTGGAATGGTGTACTTACAGGTCACAACATGTCGGGAGTGGATGGAAACAGTACGGAGGGTGAATCGGCATGTGGTCGAGGCCCTGCACAAACCGGGCCAGGTTGTTACCGCAATTACGATCACTACAGCTTGTCTCGGCACCGTAGAAGTGCCTCCTCGTCGTTCCCGGCAATCCCTAACGACTTGCCAACCACGCCTGATAGTCCTAACCGTCGACTGCTCGACTTTGCTCAGAACATACCGGGCTCGCAAAACGACGATTTTTATCACGATGAACTGCCTCCTCAGCACTCCAATCAAGGCAACACAACGCCCAGCGTAAGTCACTTTTTTCTAACATCTTTCTCTTCTTCTGCTCCCCTCCATAGATCACATGTCCCCCTCTGGTTGTAGACGACAGTGGCGCGCTCGTCGTCGCGCGTCACGAACTATTTTCTGTTGACAGCTGACTCTTTGATTTTTATCCCAATGCCTGCGTTGCGACTGCTTGAAATTTTATTTACCTGACCTAGTGATGACTGTAGGGTGTATAGTATTCTCCTATATATTCAGTGGGTTTCCGTTTTATGTTCACGTCTTTTATAACTCTCCTCTCTTCCGACCATTTACGCTCTTGGCAATTTCGTTTGCTATAAAAATATTTCAATATTTAGATATACAGTGAGGTTTCAAAATTCTTTATATCTTATCTGTGCCAATATTTGTATGAAGTTTTATATTTTTCTAATATTAAAAAAATTTTATTTCGTCGATTACATATAAATATTTTACAGGACATGTATTATATATTGCAATACATCTGAATTGTGGGTTTTTTTCTTTTGTAAATACGCAATAAATAATAGCGGGAAGAGGGGCAAAATGGGGTAACTAGGGAAAACGAGTGAAAATGGCGCGACTTTTGAAAATTTTTGGTATTTTCTGACTCAGCTCGTCAAACTATAGGATATAATGCGGCTTGTCACGACGATAGCGTCTACAATTCTTGACGGATCTAAATGAAATTTAGCATACTTATTTTATGGACCGATACCAAGGTTGAGTTCGAAGATGAGCCAAATCGGTTTATTAGTTTAGAAATGGCAGCAAATTAAAATTTTCGAGAAATGAAAAAAAATCGATTTTCGATGATTTCGTGTAAGATATTTTTTGAACGCGATAACTTATTAATTATTCGTTGAGTTCACCTTAAAGCTGATTAAATAAGCTTCAATTTCTATATCGATATGTTTTGCTATTCTAAAATATTTAACCATATCAAGCTAAATGATTCAGTGAAATTTTACTATTGCAGTTGTTTTTATAAAACGAGATATTCAAAAGAAATCTACTTCCATTTCGGCTGCCGAATGATAGTTTTACACTTGTCATTGTTAAAAAATCATTGTTATCTTGAGCCCTCCATTTTGCGCCTCTTTCTAATCTAATATATTAATTGAATATATTTATATGTGGATATATAAATAGTTTCAGGTCATTTTCTGTATAATTATACATAATTATGTATAATTATACATTGATTATATCTAGAGCCAGGAAGTTCGTATGGAAGGGAAAATACTAACGCATGTGAAAAAAATAAATAAATAAATAAAAAAGAGTAATACGTGTGATCGGCAATATTTGGTAACAAATAATGTTAAGATTTAAAGTTCAGTAAATTTTTCAGTTTTTTACGTTTTTCTGAAAAAATAAGCAATTTATTGGAAAATAAGAACTAGTATTTGCGAGGAACGTAAAAGAGGTCGTTTGAATGTAAAAATTACAGTTGCATTATTTAAAAAACAACTCATCTGCCAAAAACTATTTTTTGTAACACATGCCTCTAATGCTGGTTTTTTTTTCACTCTTGAGCCGCCGTAAAGTGACCGATTTTTTCACTGCTGACATGCGTGCCTTAAGTGCGTTTTTACGCACTAGTGCGGAAAGTAGTCCCTTTACGCGCGGATCTTGCGGATTTTTTAGGCACTAATGTCAGCTGTGAAAAAATTGGGCCACTTAATGGCGGCACCAGAGCGAAAAAAGAGCATTTTCGGCATTTGTTACAAAAAAAATAGTGTGTGGCACGTGCGCAATGGCGGCAATTTCGCCAGCGTGCAGTTTGTCTCGCTCCAGGACTACATTCGCAAGGACTCGTTTGATTGTAACACTCGCCTTCGGTTCGTGTACAACCCCCAAACTCGTCCTGCGAATGTAGTCCTGGCTTGTGACAAACTTGCACGCTGTCAAAAAATTGCCGCATTTGCCACACTATATACTATTATTATACGATATCCAATTAATCCAATTACTGCGATGAGTTATTGATGGACATTTTTATAGAAGACATACATGTTGATACATACTGCTATAGAATTGTTTTATGCCAGGTCAGACGCTTAAAAAAAATGTTTTTGATTGATATTACTTTGCCAATTTGACTTTTTATTTCAAAACTTCATGTATATCTAAATAAATGGTTTTAATATTGCTGTTATATATACTTAAATTTGCATAAATGTGTTTAAGGTCTATCTAAAGGTATATCATATCAAACTTTTATAAAAATTCAATTTTCTATATTTTTTTAAGTAATATTTATTCGACTTCTTTTATAATTTTATATTATTGAAATGCAATCCAACTTCCAAAAGCGTGGATGGTATTATATTTTATATTCGTTGCTTCACCTGACTCAATTATATTCACGTAACATCGGTAGAACAAAAAAAAAAATATAAATAAAAGATATGATAATGTTTGATATCACGTTCCCCTACTTGCACCGTGTGACAATACATTTACAAAAACGCTTGTGGCTCTGTTGATGAAAATGACATTGACGTTCTCGTGGCTATCGATCTTATGCGAATAGTTATAATAGACGTGGGGAAAATAAAGCTAGAAATTGAACCAATTGCAGAACAACATCATTTATTATCAGCTGGGTAGTTGAAAAATTTTCACACGTTTTTCAATAAATACTAGGGTGGCCGAAAAAAAAAAAAAAACGACTTTTATATTCTGACTCAGTGGCCTGAATTTAATTGAATAAATTATTTTCTGGATTTTTAGGGTGTCAATAGACCCCTGGGATATCGAGCTGGTGAAATTATTTTCAAGTTATTTTTGCACGTAACACCGACTATATTTGTTTTTCGTTTTTTGTATCAAAAAATTATAGTTCATCATATTTCTCAAAAAAATTCAGCTCGATACGAGCATTTTTTTTTTACCATTTTTTAAATCTGCAGAAATGTCATTGTAAACAATTTTTTTTTCTCACTACCTTCTGCGACTTTAAACATTAAAACACTGCATGTGTTTATTTTACGAGATATATTTTACGTCACAGAAAAAAAAGGTCTTAATATTATTATGGAGGTCGTTTGAGATAACCGATATGAATGTAGTTGAAAACTTTTAAAATTCATAGATGACCCCCATAAAATTAATATTTCAAACTGAAACTTTGTAGAATTTATTTATATTACATGTAGAAAAATATGTTGTAGCAAAGATAGGAGAAAAAAATTTTTTACAATCACATTTTGACTTTTTTTTGGATATTTAAAAATTCGTGAGTGACCTCTAAAAATGCTTGTACCGGGTCAATTTTTTCAGAGGGTTTTTAAAACATGATAATAAATCATGTTTTTTCGATACGAGATACGAAAAATAAAAATAGTTTTTTTGGGCCACCCTAATAAATACTATAGCTCCTAACCTTTTTGAATTATGAAAAAGTCTATTTTTTTCCCTTCTTATGTTCATTGCACTAAAAAATTTTTCAAACAAAGTTTATTGTAATCGTGAAAAAATGAGACATTTAAAATTACTTCTTCGTTTTTCTCCTCCCAAACAATTCATGTTTACGTAATAAGATCTTTTTGTAACACACGCCTCTAGAGCTCGTTTTTTTTTTCACTGTTGAGCCGCCGTAAAGTGACCAATTTTTTCACTGCTGATATGCGTGCCTAAATTGCGTTTTTACGCACTAGTGCGTAAAGTAGCCCCTTTACGCACGGATCCTGCGGATTTTTTAGGCACTAATGTCAACTGTGAAAAAATTAGGCCACTTAATGGCGGCACCAGAGCGAAAAAAAGAGCATTTTCGGCATTTGTTACAAAAAAAAATAGTGTGCGGCACGTGCGCAATGGCGGCAATTTCGCACTTGCTACACCATATACTATTTTAATTTCATTTTTTTCCAACCTACAATTTCTATTTGACCAATTTTTCGATTGAATAAACAATAAAGCAATAGTTATCCAAATCGAAAGGCTCAAAACGCATTCGATTATCGTAATGGCAGCTATTCGGACCTCTGATAACCGATAAACAATTCAGTTATCTGTAAATAAATTTTCAAAAATTCACCATTTGGGTAAGTCGTGACTAGTACATAATTTACATTATTTATCGAAAATTTTGAACAAAATAAAGCTGATTAAATTGATGTTTTGATGTGATACTTTAATTTTTGGGTTTAAATGGGTTAGCACACAAAAAAGTAAAATAAAAAAATAATAAACTACAAATTAGACGCCATATATAGTTGACGCTCAAATCTAATAATTTAATACGAGGTTCAGTGAGTTTATCGAAGGAAACCACTGAAGTTAGTTTGATGTTACGTTTTTTTCCAGGTTCAAGTCTAACTGTAGCGGCTAATGTAAATAGTGAGGAACCCTATATAAATGGACTGATAATCAGTATAGAGGGAGGATAAATACATAAAGATAAACACGACACCATCCATTTCGTTATAGTTACGACAGAAAACAAGCACGAAATTGTTACTCATCGTACTTTTTGTAATTCTTACTCTTCAAAGTCCGTCATCATAAAAAAAAACCGAAAGTTCATAGAATAATCACACAATATAGGCCTTCTCTAGATGGAGCAATAAGAAAATACTCTTACAACGAATCGGAACAACGTGGTAGAGAGAAAAATTATTCTTGTTTCACTTGGCACTTTGGCTGATTACATTATTAAGAAAAAAAAAAAAAAAACAGTTGGCAATTAGATGCGAAGTTTGCGACGAGAATATTACGGAAAGTAGGTGAACGACTGACAAAAAAGTGAAAATAAATGACTGGCAGACACTATAAAGAATTTGGAACAATCGCATTTGGAACGATTGCCAATCAGTTGACACGACAAACTGATTGCGAGAAGAACTTAAGCAATTGAAAAACAATAAACAAGGGTAATTAATTCATCTTAAACTAAAATCCAGTGAATGTTTAATATCTATATAGTTAGATGGACCGTTCCTGGGTGAATTTTTCTTACACAGAATAAAAATATTGCTGTACAGTGACATTTTACAACGTTTCATCAAAATAGAACGGTGATATTGATCACGATAATCATTTTTTTTTAAGTAAAATATCCGTCACATCCGTTCAAATAAAATAAACATCACCGTGTGACGGTATTTTTACTCATTGCAGTAATATGACCAAAGGTTGAATTATCATTAAAAAAGATGGAGGTATTATTACAACTTCAAATTTCATGATATATTTTCAAAAACAAATTTTGGTAATTTGACGGTAATTATTGTTTGGTAATTTTACCAGTTATTTAAAACTAACTATTTAGACGTTTGTTTGTACTACTAGTATTTTCTTGCCTAGCTACTAAAAATTCTAACAATTTCCTGGTCTTATGGAAAGTTTCGGTAATCTGACGGTAATTTATGTTTGGGTAACTTTACGGATGATTATAATAAAAATCTTCTAAACGAAACTTTACGTAACTATACTTTTTTGCGATCAGATTTAGATAATGGTTATTTTGCCGGTAATTTTTTCGGATAATTTACGGTAATTTTACCGGCCAAAAAAATTTTTCTTTATTTTTCCAGTTAGTTTCGAATATCAAATATGTTTTTACTGAATTACTGATTAATAGAAGTTTGTCTATGTAAAATACTGAGGTTATTTTACCGGGTAATATTACCAATTAAATAAAGAATGTTGACGTAGATTACGGTTATTTTCAGAATGGTAATTTTACTGATATCTAAAAGATAAATGAAAATTTTGATTATATATTATTTTTTTTAGAGATTCCTAAATCGATAAATTTCCGTAAAATTTCCGTGAAGAGATTTTAGTCAGTTGTTAATGAAATGGAACACTGTATCGGCAGATTTTATTTCTGTGTACTATATATTGTATAGAGACTATGAGGACTTGAAAAAATTAAACAGAGCCACACCCGGTAACGTTTCACAATAGCCGAGATATTGTAAACAAGGAAATATTTATATAAACAAAAAGGAATGGCTTTAGTAAAAATAATTTTTCAATATGTGATTTGATATAAATAATTTTTAACTAATTTATTCAATAGCTAGAATTCAATCCAACACTAACGTTTCAAACGTTATCATGTCCTTTTGTTATTTAATGACAATTTTTCTTGTATAAAAAATCTATAATGCTTATTGCTTTTATTCTCTTATTAATTCTTCATTGTTTGTTGTCTTTTATTTCTACTCTGAGGAGCCCGAATGACAGATTGACATTTTATTCAATTTATTTTCAATATAAATTCACAAGTTCTCTTCATTCAACTTTATATCACTTTTTTAATATTTCAAAGTATTTATAATATCATAAATTAGAATTACACAATTTCTCGTTGATTCGTTTTGTAAAAAATTTTTTATTATTTTATAAAATTATAATAAAAAATTTTTAAAAATCAACTTAGAAACACTAATTTTTAAAAATAATTAAAAAAATTTCTACACTTGGTGCGTAAAACAAATTTTTTAAAATTACACTTAGCGTATTAAAAAGAGTATTTAATAAAAAAATAAAAACTTTTTTTATTTGCTATAAAAATAACCTCAAAAAATATTATTTTTTGTCGATTCACAAATTAACGAGTTAAAAATATGACTGAAAAATCGTTGAGATATTTTTATAATTAAATGTGATATATTTTTGAAAGGAAAATAATAAAAATAGAAATCATTTAATCGTTTTTCAATAATTATAAAAATTATAATTTACTAAGAAATATTTATTCTGTAATGACAATCATCTTGCTATAGTCTTTGTGTGATGTGCTCATTTGTTTACACGTTATGTATATAGCTTTTTGCGCCGATATCGTCACTGATGGTCATTTATATCAACTTGAGAATGTGCCACTTTGCCATAAAACTTGCTTTTCAACACTAAGTGAAAGAAAAAAAAAATTAACTCGATAAGCGAGCGTGCAAACGTTCCAACTTAGAACTGCGCTTTGAAACTATATATCAGGATAGTTTTTTAAATCTATTGAAAGTTTCATGAAGCAACCGTCAAAGTTAAGAAGTATCTTAATCTCATTTCATTTCCAGTTGATATTCAACATTTTTCCATTATAAACCCAATTTTTTTTACTTCAACTTTTTCTCTACAATTATTATTGTTTATTAGGGCTTGTGCATCGCGAAAATATGTAAGTTTCAGTCAGATATCTTTACTTCGAGTTGCCGCAACAACCTCCTTAAATGCAAGATGTGTTGGCTGCTTCTTGTATTTTTCTCAAATGACATTTTCGACGCACCAGGTACACGGAAAGAAATGCATGGTAATCGTTACCATGCTACATAGTATCAGCTAAAAAAAAAGTAGTAAGTATAGCCGATTGTAATCCCACCTAGAAAATATGGTAGCCCGTTCTATATACATAGGAGCCACTACCATTTAGCATAGAAGGGAGGGAAAATTGAGAAATTCTTGCCGTGAGTACAATATTTGTCTAGTTTTAATATCTATTTATTCATTGATCTGTTTCCTAGTTATGCATGACAGAAATAACCATGCAATATAGGACTGCGTTTCAAAAAATACTGCCGCGAGTCCTAGATAATAAAGGAGAGATTTCCATCCTCGAAAAGGCCACGCAGCTATGCAGCATGGTAACGAGTCCCATGCTGCATAGGAATAATGCCCATGCAGCCTGTGAATGATTCACATGCTGTATAGGTGCGACACCTATGCGTGCCCGACTCCACGACCATTCAGCTGTGCATTGTGATTTGTGTCTCATGCTAAGTGTTTTTTATATTCCTTCCCTATCAATATTAAAAAGATAAACAATAATAAGTGATATATTTAGTTGGATAATAGTAGTAGTAATAATTATATTTATCCCACTATTGGTTTGTCCATTAAATGGTTTAAATTGTATTATTCATCAGATTTTTTACTTTTAATTAAAACTATTTATTATTTAAAATATTATGTGGTTAAAATTATTTATTTGTCGTTAAATTGTTCGTTTACTATCGATTTATTTCAATATTTCTAAATATATTTATGTTAAAAATTAACCTAAAGCTCTGAAGCATTTAAAATGAGTAAATCTAATAGAAATAATTGAAATAACTGAAGTTATTTACAACAAAACTTTGTTATTAAAGCCATGCGCCGATAGGAGAAACCCCCATGCCGTTATCGTAGCATGGTACTCAGTCCCATACTGCATCGTCCTCATTCCAATGCTGCATGGTACTCAGTCCTATGCTGCATGGCACTGAGTCCCATGCTGCATAGGACCGTCAACTTTCTATCTAGGACTGCGGCCAATATAACATAGTATATTTCTCCATGCTGTCATAGCATTTGCGCCGTGTCCAGACATGAATGTAGTACTATCCAGATCGCGCTGTTGGCTGACTACTATGCTATTTGGACTTCAGTCCTATGCTACATATTAACGGCTACCATGCATTTCTTTCCGTGTACAAAAAATATCGTACGGACCATGGCCAGAAAGAGATTTGGTGTTTCGTCTAGTTTTGAATCTCGCTTCCGCCGTCAAATATTCATTTTTTCGAAATTCATACACGTAATATACTATTATCCCTATTTTCATATTCAAAATGATGAAATTTACAAAAAATTTTTTTCTCATTTCACTCTAAATTGTATATTATAATAAAATATTAGCTGTATATAAAAATTTTTTTTTAATTTCTTTTTTTTTCGAATTTTCAATGCACTATATTGATAATTTATTTTTATAATTTTTATATTAAGCTACAAATATCTAAAAATATTACATGTATATAAAAATACTATACATGAATTCAGAAAAACGCAAAAATATTAAGATTGAGTGATTTTTCGATTTTATTTTTGTAATTGTGAGCTTTAATTTTCGTTACAATGAATTTTTTGTATAAGAGGATTAAAAAATATTTTAACAAGTTTCCCAAGCAGGAATTACATAAGCCACTTATCATCGGGATATGGAAAATTACGTGATTGTAAGAGAGGGAGGTTAATAGAACTCGGTATTTAGCATGAAAAAGCACATTAACGCACTTTTACACCCAATATAGACATGCACAAGCCCTATAAATGGCAATATTTCATATACAATATTAATTTCCATAACATTTTGTACTTATATGAGTGATAAAACCGACGGTAATTGAAAATATAACGGTTTTATAGCGTGTGGCGCTGATCGCGAGCGTCATTGAAAGCTTCTCGCGCTCTCTCTCTTGTTTCTCATCATCACATCACTTTCTATTCTTGCTCTTGGTCGTTCCATGTGTCAATGTTTATTTCAAATGCTTGATGAAGACTGTAAAAAAATATCAGTGACACAATAAACTCAAGGTATAATAAGCAATCAATGTGATTCCTATACATGAAAAGCTAAATTTTGAGTTTTCTGCGACAAAATATTAATCCGCCATCTTGTATTTATATATATAATATATTCGCGTCGATTAAAAAATATCCTACATTTCTCAGGTTATCTTGGAATTTCAATCAACGAGGACAAAAAATTGATAAGAAATTTTTCCCTAGTTCGGTAATTAAAACCAACAATAATTAAGAAAATATTGACAATATTTAAAAAAACAACAACAAAATAATTAAAACAAAAATAAAGAAAAAAACATCATTGAATCACTGGTGTTTGTCGCTATTTTTCAGACAATGGCGCCTCATTAGCGCCAAGTTCAAACGTGCAAATGGAGCGTGGGATTTTGGAGCAACATTCCACTGTGGAAAGCTGATGATTAGAGCACATAGAGACACATTCGTATCATACATATAGCAATAAATCCAGGCCCAGGCTTGTAAAACCAACCGTTCAATAAATTATTCGATTTTTTCATTATTACGGTTTGTTTTGATTTTTTTTTATTTACATATATAAATCAATGCCACCTATACTCATCCTGCATTTGTTTCTCATTCTAAACATATATTCAAACAGTAAACTAATCATTTAACTCGATAACTAAATTATTTGTTTAACTATTGACTAAAAAAAATTATAGCCACTTGAAATTCAACTAACAAACTGGTTATTTGAAATATTTGAAGATATCATAGTATATATTGCGCACTACGGGAGGAAAGTTTGTCATTTCAACCCGCGTGGA
Organism: Macrocentrus cingulum; assembly: GCA_002156465.1. Classification (NCBI taxonomy): domain Eukaryota; kingdom Metazoa; phylum Arthropoda; class Insecta; order Hymenoptera; family Braconidae; genus Macrocentrus; species Macrocentrus cingulum. Next base: position 30,035 of record MVJL01000766.1, on the reverse strand, counting down.
GGGTTGTGATGACTATAACTTTTCTTCCGTGGTCGGCATATTTTTTTTTTTGCTACATCTGAAATGAAACGTTTGATTTGAAGCGATCAATTTTTACGTCATAAATACATAATACGGATATCAACTCACGCTTGGATAATATGATTATTATTATGTCTCAGCTATTAGGAGATGAAGGAGTTAAAAGAGGTTTTATCAGTTATAATGAAAAATATCAATAGAAAAATTTTCCATGTGACATATTTTTACAGGAGCCCATTTATTACAGTGAAAAAAATGAATCAATAGGTATTTTACGATTTATGCAAACTTATATCAACTTATTTCAAGTTCTTGAGACCAATTTCAAAGTATTCAGAATTGCGTGCCACTTCAAAAATTTATTTAATTATATTTTTTATTATAACTAATAAAACCTCCTCAAACTACTTCATCTCGTATAGCTGAGAAATGATAGAAGCCATATCATTCAAACGTATTGCGACAACTTTTTTTGGCGCTCGAGGGCCCTTCCAATTCAGGTTGTAATTCAGTTGTTAATTAGCGTTGCTATGAGGGTGTATTTACGAAAGTTTGCAATTTGTTTCATACAGGGAAACAAGGTGATGCAAGGAAATATTGAATGAATTGATTTTCACCCGGATAAAAAAGCGTTACTTTTCCTCCTCCTTGACAAGACAAAAATTCGAACTTTTCACGCAGATGTGGCAAAAATTAAATTAAATAAAACGTTTCCAGATCAACCGTTGAAAACATTTTTGAAGCTTCAAAACTAACCACTAACGCCATCTAGTGATCGACAATTTTTTTTTATATTTAATTGCTTTCAAATACTAGACGATATGAAAAAGCCACCGGAGCGGAGGACAGAATGTTACTTATTAATTGTAAAACAGTGAGCCATTTTGTTTTCAATTAAATTTTCTTTGAAGCAAATTCGATTTGATAAAATTTTTTTAAAAATTTAACAAAATGTTCCTTATTATTTTAATAAAAAAAAGTGTTAAATTTTGAGAAATGTTTCATCAAGTCAGATTTTTCTTGAAACAACACGGAAAAAAACGGGGGTCTAAATTATGCAATTTTCATATAAAAATTTGATATGAAATGGCTGAACTAGCTCAGCGATTCCAAAATAGAACGTGATATTTTGCGAAAAGTGCGATAAATATAGAAAAAAATGTAAAATAACATTTTTATCGAAACCTATCAAGCTATAATCGTTACATTCGGTATCTTACAATTAACATGTCATAAAATTTAAAATGATGCAAGGAAAAAAAATTCTTTTATTTATAAACTCAGTTAATTTCCAAAAATGCCACATGTTATCTAGCAAACTATTGTTTTTTAATTGTACTAATTGATGACTTATAGCAGGTTTTGCTAGAAAATTATAAAAATTTGATAAATTTCAAGAGTCACTTTTTTCCGTGAACCTTAAGGAGTTTCGATGATGACATGAAAAAAATTCCATGGATTTGAAACTTTTGTCAATTAATGATCTTATGATCGAGCATGTATGGTTTAAATTTTAAATCATTTCACCACCTGGTTTATGAGAAAATGTGACTTGAACTTGCGATTATACGCCGCTATCGCCATAAGAGCCTATGTATAAAGAGCTATATATTTGAATTCCCAATTTCTCGTAAACGAAGTGGACAAATCGAATAAAACTTGAAATATAGCTGCAGAAAAGAAAGAGCAATAAATGGTTAGTTTTTTGTTTTGCTGAAACTTTTTTGATTTTTCGATTTTTACAAATTGATTTTCTAATCAACGAATTAACAAAAAAGTTTTTATAATACCACTTTTGAATAGCCAATAGGGCACTTGAATCTAATGAAATCAAAATTCGGCCTCTGACTGATTTAATATCGGAGATACAACGTTTTAAATTTCTCTCATTTTGGGATAGCCATCGTAACTCCTTAATAAGAAATATTTCGTCTTCCGCTTCGGCGATTTTTTCCATGTCATGGGACAGATACCTTATATATAAGAGCATGGTTTTTCAAGCTTATAAATTTTGCCACTTAATTGTTCGGTAAGTATATATACAAACTGGGAAAGTGGCACTTTCTTACGTATACAATATCTAAAATTAACTAAAAAAAAAAAAAAAACAGAGTCATCGGAAATAGTGACTGACATTTAAGAATATTTCTCATTTGTATCCAATATATATGTCTCTCAGGCTCCCCGAGAGAAAATAGAATATAAAAAAAAACACTGCTCTATTTTTATTTCAATGCTTTTAGAATTGTTTGTTTGCGTGTTTGCACTGAACTCATTGAAAACACTTGAACCATTTGTCTGTAATAAAATGATAAATAACAAACGAAAAAAAAAAAACCTAATAATAAAACAAGTGTGATGTCTTTGAATCATATTATTATAAATTGCACTGGCATATTCACGCTCTGTTTTATCCAACGAGACATATCGATTTTTTAACTCTAAAAAAATCCAACACAATTGAACAAAAAAAAAACGGTTCAATCGTTTCCGATGGGAAATTAACTCAAAATTCAAGAGTACAATACAATTAATGTGTGCTATTGTAGGACGAAGATAAAAAAGATGGACGAAAATTCGAGAAACTCGATGAATTTCCTAGTGAATTCGAGTGTTGCTTTTGTACTACGAAGGTATTTACAATAATTAACATTACTATTAGCATCAAAAATATATTTATATATATATTACTAAAATCCGCAGTACAAAATTGTTCAAAAGATTATGTGGCGTGACAACTAACCTTACTTATATACTAAAACAAACCTTTTCTAACCATATAACCCACAATCTTTCTAACCTCTTCTGTACTGCACAATGTCAACACTGTACAAATACTCTCTAACTCTGATGTGTCAGGTAACTCAATCGCAACCATTGCATTACAGTAAAGTACAAAATAATTCAATAGTACTAAGAGCTAATGATAGAACACAGTTGATGATTTTTTTATTTGTAAATTATTCTAGGAGTACAAAGACTACAGAGATGCCGAGAACATAATGCCACTGGCAACGAGTGATTTTCGCAATCCAGTGTGTCAGGAGATGCGATCGATACGCGAGAGTGTCATCGAGGCAAATATATTTGGAGACAACTTCGCATCGCCTGTACGCCACGCAGTCATAGCAGCGCCACCAGTAACTGCAGTCATTCGGACCGAGTCGCCACCAGCTCGAGTGGCAGTTTGTCCACCTCAGAAACCGTCGTACAACGAACGTGGCAGTGTTGACAGTTCAGAGACATATGCCAGCTGTCAAACGCATCCGTACCACTCGCAGGAGTTGCTCGACGATGCCGGTCCGGCTGATGAGGCTGACAGTAACCTCTACGTTAATCCGCTAGAGGGTACTGACAAGTGTCGGAATGCTGACAAATCGCCTATTGACCCGCCCACTGAGTTTTCCAAGAGTGTCCAAGTTCAGCATGATACTATAAGAAGTGGTGTGGCCGAATCCTCATCACTGCCAAAGCATAAAAAAACTCGTGTAGCTAAGGTAAGTTTTGTATAACAAAAAATTCGCTGATTTGTGCATGTGTTTTAAGGAGGTTGTTGCGTGATCTATAGTGTGATAGAGGTCATTTACATGTTAAATGCAAATGTAAAGACATCGAAACAAATAATTAGCTGCTAAAACTACATAAAATTCTATATGTACGAATTATCAAGAGACTCGGTATGGAGTCTTGCGCTAAGCACAGGCGTCCAAAAGTTATGCTGATAAAAGCGCGAGACCTCTCGAGTATATCTTTATATACAGGAAAGAAAACGGTTTTTCGAACAAATGAAATCTTAATTTGAAATAACGCTGAAATTAATTTATTTTTCATGTAACTGTTTTTGGATACTATATATATATGTTGTCGATTTCCTGTCGAATGAATCCAAAATTTCCTTGATCAACCGTCTATTAAGTGAGATATTTCCCGAGCAACCAATGTTTCCCCAGAATTTCATAAAATTTAGAAAAATAGAGACACATGCGTTCTTTATTTGTTTGATATTTATTTCATGAGACACATTCTATCTTCATTTGTTTCAAACGAAATTTTATAATTTATTGCGGTTAAACGAATCAACTTTCGATGATGATGATGTCCGGGTGATTTTCACTTATTTCGAGTGGTTTTTAAACATCTTTTTCGAGGTATATTGACTCTTAGAGGTTGAAAAAAACCATTTTTCGATCTTGGCAATGTCTGAAGTATTTTACCTCGAAGAAAATAAAGTCTAAAACCGTTTTGCTTTATTAGATAATCATTCAATATCTTTCTCAATGAACGAGATTATTTATTTGAGCGGAAAATTCCCAATCAAATCTGTAAGCATCAGAAATTTATTTCAGAGCGTTTGTTTCAAATATTGAATGAGCAAAATTTGTGATTTTTTCAACATTGCATGATTTTTACTAAAAATTCGTAAAATACATTAAAAATACAGTATCGCAGTGAAAATAGTATAAGCCAAACACGATTTCCCTTCAATAAAAAAAAACCATCATGTCATTGAACCATTGAAGATTTTCTGAAATCAGAGAATGGTATTTGGACAGTTTTAACTATTTAAAATCTCAATAGAAATTTAAATTTAGAATTTCAGCGCGGTTTCAGTAATGATAGGATTTTGCAATTTAAGAGATTTTATTATACTATATCGCGTGACTAAAATCAGAAGGGCGTATGCGCCATTTTTAAAAAATTCGGTTTTGATAAAACCATACGGACGTATGCGCCCTTAAAATTAAACAAAACGTCGAGAAAACTAATTTTTACAGTTAGTCTCTGTTGGTCGATACGCCCTTATGATTTTAGAAAAGTGAAAAATTTTTACGAAAAAAAAAATTATACTTTATTCATCCAAGAATTGATCGAAATATCAATTAAACATCATTTTTCAAAGCGTGTAATTTTGAGGGTTTTTTTCAATCGCGTTTCTGGAGCAAATAATCGTTTTAATTTTGAAAAATGAGTATAAGTTGTCAAAATGCTTCAATTAGAACAGAAATCAACAGAAGTTATCGCGTGACTAAAATCAGAAGGGCGTATGCGCCATTTTTAAAAAATTCGGTTTTGATAAAACCATACGGACGTATGCGCCCTTAAAATTAAACAAAACGTCGAGAAAACTAATTTTTACAGTTAGTCTCTGTTGGTCGATACGCCCTTATGATTTTAGAAAAGTGAAAAATTTTTACGAAAAAAAAAATTATACTTTATTCATCCAAGAATTGATCGAAATATCAATTAAACATCATTTTTCAAAGCGTGTAATTTTGAGGGTTTTTTTCAATCGCGTTTCTGGAGCAAATAATCGTTTTAATTTTGAAAAATGAGTATAAGTTGTCAAAATGCTTCAATTAGAACAGAAATCAACAGAAGAGTAATTAAAAAAAAAAAAAAAATTGGCGCATACGCCTTTATGATTTTATCAAAACCGAATTTTTTAAAAATGGCGCATACGCCCGTCTGATTTTAGTCACGCGATATAAATAATAAAGTTTTAATCACTTCAAAATCACTCTGATGCTCAAGTACCGTCGCTAAAAGATAATATCTTGAAGCGAGAAGACAAGAGGGCTAAATTCCGATCTAAAATGCTCTCAGGTGAACCGTTGAAACTTAAGGGCTTTCGATACTAAAACGAAAATGCTTGCATTGACTCGAAACTTTGATCCAAAAATGAGGTAATTATAATGCATGTATGGTTTAAATTTCGAATCCTTCGTCTATCTAGTTTAAAAGCCACTTTGCAACTTCCAAATTCTCGTAACCAAAATAAAATTCAATAAAAATTGAGATATAACTGCAGAAGCGGCAGAGGAGCAATTTTTTAGTTCTTTGTCGCAATGTAAGCATTGAAATTTTGTCGATTTTTCAAAACCAATTTTCCGATTAATTAAATACTAGCCACTGCTCGAGTTCCGTGAAATTTTAATTATTCGAAAAACGGTTAGAGATAAACAAAAAATTATTTTTTGTCATATTAAAGCATTGGCGTTTCAACCCCATCCGTTATCGGTCACAAATCTCGATAAATAGTACATTGTTCACCAAGGGAGGAAAAGAGGTCATTTCGACCGTGAAAAGTTCACTGCCCGAGCCGAAGGCAAAAGCAGAAATTCACGGTCAAAATAACCTCTTTTGCATCCCGAGGTGAACATACTATTTTTCGTCGTAGCGGGAGCAAAAACGCCATTTACAAACGATAAAAATTTTTATAATGGTAAAAAATTGTATTTTCAAAATATTTATCACAAAAAATATTTATTTGCATATTTAATAAAAAAATAAGAAAAAATGTCCGGTAGTTTAAAAAAATTTCATGCATATAAAAATGTTTGTATGAACCTGATCAGTCAACCAAAAAATTTTTTTTGTCCCTCCTGCTCAAAAAGTGACCCATTTGCTACCGCATTGGAGGGCGTGAAGTGGCTCATTTTGTCCCTGACTTTTTAGCCCTCTTTTCAGGGCTAAAAAGTGATATTTTAGTCCCTAGGTATTTGCTACCGCATTGGAGGGCGTGAAGTGGCTCATTTTGTCCCTGACTTTTTAGCCCTCTTTTCAGGGCTAAAAAGTGATATTTTAGTCCCTAGGGCTTAAAACAGTACTTTTTGGCCCTAAAATGCGGGCCAAAAAGCAAGCGACAAAAAAAAGCCACTTCACGCCTAACAAAAGGCGTCCAAAATGGGTCACTTTTCTCGCAGCGGGACAAAAAATATCGTGTGTACCACGCGCCTAAATGTAGGCCATGTTGCACTCGGTAATTGCCTACTTTAGTCCCTTGGTACACAATATACTATTTTGTAACACATGCCTCTAAAGCTCGTTTTTTTTTTCACTCTTGAGCCGCCGTAAAGTGACCGATTTTTTCACTGCTGACATGCGTGCCTAAAGTACGTTTTCACACACTAGTGCGTAAAGTAGTCCCTTTACGCGCGGATCCTGCGGATTTTTTAGGCACTAATGTCAGCTGTGAAAAAATTGGGCCACTTAATGGCGGCACCAGAGCGAAAAAAGAGCATTTTCGGCATTTGTTACAAAAAAAATAGTGTGTGGCACGTGCGCAATGGCGGCAATTTCGCCAGCGTGCAGTTTGTCTCGATCCAGGACTACATTCGCAAGGACTCGTTTGATTGTAACACTCGCCTTCGGTTCGTGTACAACCCCCAAACTCGTCCTGCGAATGTAGTCCTGGCTTGTGACAAACTTGCACGCTGTCAAAAAATTGTCGCCTTTGTGCATTCGCTACAAAATTTACTGAAAAGAAAAACGGCGTGCCTGCACTCGAGTGTTTTTTTTTGTACTCATCTGTTTTTTTTTTTTCTATTGTGCGTGTGCGTAGTTTGGACTGATGACATGACGAATAAATTGGTTGACAACATGGCGGTGCCCATGGATGTGAATAAATTATATATAGTGATGTAGTATCGGATATTTTATAAAATGCGGTTCAACGAACTCATTTGTCCTATTTAAAACAGCCTGTATATGGTTTAAATAACCGCGAGATCCTTTATTTGAACTTGTCGACAAGTTCTGCTGATCAGCAGACTCTCTCTGTCACCGGTTGACAGCTAAAGTTCTCCAACAAGCCAGCAACAATGCTGCTAAATACTTGCACTTCTATTCAGCACACTTGTGGTATTGATCACCCATTTAATGTTCCGGTAAATCCTCTATTCAATGGAGTATTTACCCCGTGATACCTTGAATAGCAGCCACTATTTTTAATCAGACTAATATATAATTCAACATTCGCTCATCATACATTGAGCTCTTGAATAAGCGAATGAAAATTTTATTTATGATAATTAAAAGTAAAACTCATACGTTTGAATGAAAAATTTTAATTATTTTATTTTTATTTATTTCGTCGGAAATTGTTTTTTTTTTTAATATTCTTAATTTTGCGTGATTTTGAATGTGACGTTTATGTTGTTATAGTAGCGTTGGCAAACAGTTTGATTTTTCGGTTATGAAATGTTACATTTTTATTTGTCCGATATCTTAAGAGCCTTTAGCTGTGCGAAAAGGTGGGGATAGCGCTTAGCGGCAGTAGTTATGTCTGTGCTATTATATTCTGTATATACTGTCAGACATCTCAAGCTCATGACTGCTGTACGCCCCGTTGTATTTTCCGTCACGTTAACGCAATAAGTAGAAAGTGTAAAAGTGAGAAAAAATATACGCTCTCAGACTTTTTCTCACTTTTGCATAACTTTTATGTGAAGTTGTTGTTTTTTTTTTTTTTTTCAGTTTTAAATCGCTCATAATGTTTTATATGGTTCTGAAAAATTTTAAGATTTTGGAAAAATTTATTCGTTAGAATTTTTTTAAAAATATAACTTTGTTGAAAGTAAATTTCTCGTCATTTTTAGTAGATTTCTTAGAAATCTAACTATTGCAGCCATCCTCATCGTATAACTCAGCTCGTCAAACTGAGTCAGAAAATATATTCAGTCAAAAAGTTTAGTGGTTTTAGGATATAACGCAGCATTTCACGACGATAGCGTCTACAATTCTTTACAGATCTGAATGGAATTTGGCATATTTATTCTATGGACCGATACCAAGGTTGAGTTCGAAGATGAACCAAATCGGTTCATTAGTTTAGAAATGGCAGTAAATTAAAATTTTCGCGAAATGAAAAAAAAAAAAAACTATTTTTGATGATTCCGTGAAAGCTGATTAAATAAGCTTTAATTTCTATATCGATATGTTTCGCTATTCTAAAATATTTAACCATATCCAACTAAATGATTCAGTGAAATTTTGTTATTGCAGTCGTTTTTATAAAACGAGATATATCCAAAAGAAATCTACTTCCATTTCGGCTGCCGAATGGCATTTTTTTCTCCTCATTTATTTTTACAAATGAAATGAGATCTGGACTTTAGCTCTTTCAAGCAAGTTTCTTTGAAAAAATAAATCAAAAAATTTTTCAACTGAAAAAATTTCAAATAATTAGCAATTATCTATTTTCTGTTTTTAAAACCATAATATTTCCATCTCCAGAAATTACAAAGTTAAATTTTAAAAAAACCATTGTTTATTTATTTATTTAGTTATTTATGATTATTATGGATTTTTTTGCTATTGATGTATATAAGAATATACGAATTTTTTGGGATAATCGATGTAAATCAAAAAAACTCTTTGGAATATGAGAATAAAAATGGACTAACTAAATTTGTAAATTCAGAGCGCTTCGGGGCGTCGACCAACGATTGGGACTGAGCAAGCCGACAGCAACCAGAGTACAACAATGAGGGATCGTGAGAGCTATGAGGACAACAACAATCAACTATGCGGAGTCCGTGAACGGCCTACACCAAGCAATGCCTCAAACTCATCGCTCACCAGCCTCGCAGCAGCTTCACGTCTCATAAACCAACAACTCTTTGGAAATCTTAGCGGTTCAAAACAATATACCGGTAAATGAACAATTAGAACAGAACTCACGTGCTAATAGACGACCATCATCATGGCATATGAGAGATTCCACTGCTTTGTTACGTCTTCACACTATACATTAATCGCTCAAAGTAATTAACTAATTCATTAAGGGCCATTAAATGCCATTAAACAACAACAAAAAAATCATTGAATGTACATAAAAGTTTGTAAGATATTAGAAATTTGAGATTACATATCATTCCCTGCTTTGCGTCGTAGGTGAACGATTATTATGTAGATTTATTTATTTATTTATTTATTTCTTGTAATAACTCGTGATTTTTTGATTGTTCGATACTTAGTGAACGGAAGAATGAGAGCGAGATTTCTGAAATAAAATTAATTAATTAATTACAATATATTGTATAAGAGTGTTTTTTGATGATATGGTGGGAAATTTTATTAATCAAAAAAACACAAATTTTTATTGTGACATCTGGCACGCACGGTTTCATATGCCTATATATTTCAGTACATCACCGAATTAATAAATTTTTACACGAGCATATTATTAACCCTTCGAGTACACACCGATTTTTTTCGACATCTCCTATAGACTCTGGGTCAATTTGACTCTTCACTTTAACAAATTGCGTAGAACTCTACAACTACTCAACCAATTGGTTTAAAAAAATTAAAAAATATACTTAAAATTGTGTTTAAATAGTTCATCAATATTAAAGAGGTTATTAAAATCGTTAACACAACAAAAAAAAATTCACGATGAAAATATTTATTTAAACAATCGAATTTGATCAAAAAATTGCAATTTTTTAGATTTCTAACATTTCTTGCTGAAAATTTACGTGAGTTTTCTCGAAATACATTTAATAAATAAAAAAATTAGTCATCTAATTTATCTCAATCGAGAGTATTTATTTTACGTGCTAATAGACGCGATTTCTACAGCGTTGAAAATCAGCTGTGACTTCAATTTTTTGTCAAACAAATCTGATAACTCATCACGCTACAACAATTGTCGAAATTTACAGTCAATAGTTTAAATTATCTCCGCCAATCAATAGTCTTATCATTTTCTCAAATGGTTGAGTGTTACATTCGATCAAAGTCAGTGTATGGGTTCAGATGACTCAGTGTGTACTCGAAGGGTTAAAATATTTGCATTATTGCAAGCTGTATTAGGCACTTCCAGTATAATTAGTTGAGTGAATGGAGCACGTTGGCAATTAGGCCGTGCTTTTTATTATTAGTAACACTATAGTTGATTATCACTCAAATCACATCAACATGCAAAAATCATGTACATTTGTAAATTTGAAACTTGTTACACTAATCGCTAAATATCATGGAAAAATACCGAGAGGATAATCGTCTACATGCTCGTTGATTATCTTGGGTAGTTTGTAGCTGTGCACGCGAGATACTTTATAGCTTGTATAAATTCAGGTTGATGAATGCTATTTTCAATTATTCAATTCGTCAGTTTCACGTTATATTTATTATTCTTTGTGCTCAAACGAATTTTTGCTCATTATTTCAATCATTGTATACACTTGTAGACAAGTATATAGAAAAAAAAAAAGAAGAAAAAAAAGGAAGCACGGTAAAATAGAGTATGACAACGAAAATAAACGAGTGAGAGTGTGAAAACGAGTGATCGAGAAAAAAAAATTTTAATATACAATCTATTTGCGATCTCAACAATTTTTTTCGATAAATTTCAAGAAAAAAAAAAATCGTGAAAAAAATTTTTTTATCTCGATTTTAACGTTTATATATTTTTTAAAAAATTCTCATTAAATTTCGGTTTTTTATAAAAAATTTTAATTTTTCATTAGATCTAAAATTTTGGAGACAGTCAGAGATAGAAGATGGCACCATGTTGAGATCGTGAATCGGAAAAGAAAAAAAAAAAAACAAAACAAAAAAAAGCATTATTGAAATGACATTTGGCTGGTTCCGAATTATTTCTTGCACAATTTAACTTGTAAATAAATTTATTTTTTTATCTTACCATTCTAATTGAATTCATGATGTGAAGAAAAGTGGATTTGTTCGAAAGAGCGAGAGAGAAAAGATATTAAAAAAAAAAAAATACTGGCAAAATAAGCACAGATTTATAAAAAAATATATGAAGTACGACTGAATTTTTATGATTTTACAGATATTCTCTATGATGAATTATTTATAATTTTATTATAATTTCGTTTTTTTCTTCATTAACTTCACCACTGGTGGTAGAGTTTATTGATTGATCGATAAAAAATTGCAACGAAGCGTTAAAATAAAGAAAAACAACAAAAAAAAAACCGAAGAAATTGAATGAATTAAGATATTTTCATTTGGCGTAGTGCACTGCAAGTTGTTTTAATTTTATCCCATCTTATAAATCACAATTTATTATTATAAAATATACTTGTGTTGTATTGTTTACTTACATTTCAGGCATGCCAAGTGGGAAATTATCGCTATCTGCCGATTCGATCGACAGTGAGTCCATGATAGCAGAAAAACCACACCGTACACCATTTGGTAGATCAATATTGAAGAAAGCTGACAGTACAAAAAATACGTATTTCAACAATAGCACATCTGAAGACACTGAAAAATTGATATTGAGTAATCCCAGCTCGAATAATAACGCTGTGCGACTAGGTCAGACGCCATTTTACGCCTCTCAGGTTCTAGGATCGTTGTTAGGAACAAATAACAACATGCAACAATTGAATGGGACTGAGAGAAGTGAGGCGAAACGTTTGGTTGAGTCAATCACTGCTGATTATGCCAGCACATCTGATAAAAACACGAATATCACGCAGAGAAAAGATCAAAAACTGGCTCGAGGTAGAAATAAACAATCTCGTCGCAGCGAGCGGAGAAAAACGTCGACTAATAGCGAGGACAGCTCTGTCGATAATCGTCTTCCACACGAATCCTATCATCAGCGCGTTCCATAGTCCGCTTTATAGTGTCTGACCGCTGACGTGTGGCTGCAGTCTAGGTATGTCTCTGTGTTAGGTCGTTCTCTAGGTATCTCTAGTTTGTTCGTGATTTAATATAGAAAATGGTTGTTCTGTCTATTGTTAGTATTTACTTTTTTTAAAACTATATTTGTAGCCTTTTTTTATGGCTAGACGTGTTTTTAAATTATATTTGATCTTCTGAAGCATGAAACAGTGAATTTTCACGGTTTCACGGCACATTGGTGAATTGTTCAAACGTATTACCCAACAGCGGACGATCGATTGACAGTTTTTTTTTATTGAGTTTAAGGTAGTACATGAGTAAAAAAAGTTGAGACAGATTTTTATAAAATTTCGACAAAGTGTTAATTAGATAAAAATGTACAAGTACACAAAATTTGAAAATGATTCGGACAATTTTGAGAAAATTAGCCTCAAAGTTCAGTATATTACGTGGGAATCCCTATATCCAGGCGTTAAGGAGTTTCGATGGTGACATGAAAAAAGTTCCATGGATTTGAAACTTTTGTTAATTAATGGTCTTATGATCGAGCATGTATGGTTTAAATTTCAAATCATTTCACTACCTGGTTTATGAGAAAATGTGACTTGAACTTGCGATTATACGCCGCTATCGCCATAAGAGCCTATGTATAAAGAGCTATTATTTGAATTCCCAATTTCTCGTAAACAAAGTGGACGAATTGGATAAAACTTGAAATATAGCTGCAGAAAAGACAGAGCAATAAATGGTTAGTTTTTTGTTTTGCTGGAACTTTTTTGATTTTTCGATTTTTGAATATTGATTTTCTAATCAACGAATTAACAAAAAAGTTTTTATAATACCACTTTTGGATAGCCAATAGGGCACTTGAATCTAATGAAATCAAAATTGGGCCTCTGACTGATTTAATATCGGAGATACAACGTTTTGAATTTCTCTCATTTTGGGATAGCCATCGTAACTCCTTAAGTGAGTATGAAATCTGTTTTACCGCGCGGACCGCTACAAACGATTTCATACTAAATTAACGCCTAGTATAGGGCTCCCCATTAAAAATACTGAACTTTGAGGCCAATGTTCTCAAAAGTGTGTAAGTCAATCATTTAAAAATTTTTATCAGTTATACATCTTTATCCAATTAACACTTTGTCAAAATTTTATAAAAATCTGTCTCGACTTTTTTTACTCGTGTACTACCTTAATTCATGATTTGAAAAAATTAACGGTTTAAATCAGCTGTTGAACAGTCGCCATATTTTCTTCTCTAAAAATATATAGAATGCTGTAATTGGCTCGATACTGTATAAAATGCAACTACTGCAATCAAATTACCATTTAAACATTTGAATTTAAAAAAATTTGATTAAATCAAAAAATTTTTTATTGAATATAAAACATAAATAAATAATAAAACACCGTGGTTTTATTTCATAAGAAAAAATTAAACGGAAACATATATCAGATTGTTAAACATCCTTAAAAATCAATTTAAAAAATAAATAAATAAAATGGGCATAAAAAAAGTTATCTCGACAATTTTATCGATCGTCAGATGTCGGTTAAGATATTAAGATACGTCATTACAATTCGTTATTTCATCGTTTTTTTTTTTTTTTCAATTTTTTTTATCTATAGAAAGTAGAGCACTCAAATGGTACAAAATATGCATTTGCGTGCTTGCCTGATGATTTTTTTTCAAAACAACATAACCATTGCATCCAGGATGTGCCTTGTCTGTTATACATGTGCAAAGCTCCACACTACATGTATATGTGCTGCTTTTTAATTTACGATGTCGATATTATCGTCACGTAAACCACATATAAATATATAAACAAATATGAAAGATAAGAAAACAGAGCTTTCTGTGATAAAATAAATATTGCATCTATATAATTATACTTAAAGTTAAACATAAAAATACACAAACAAATTTTTAGATTATTCCAATTAAAATATTCGTAGTTTTGCGCATTTCTGTATATTTTGTTTGTATAGTTAAATTCTATTAGCACAATAAAAAATTTGTTAGAAAAAAAAAACCATAAAACAAACAAATATCCTGCAAGATTATTGTAAAATAGAGTATATTAGTATATTATAAATGTTAACTAGTGCTAGTAAATATATTTCAAAATGAAAAAAATAAAAATTTAGCTGTATAGATTATTATTTATTATATAGTTAACTTTTTAAATGTATTGTTTCAAAATAAGTTGTTAAATGTTTAATATATATATATAAATTACACATAAAATAATTAATGAAATATATAATATAGGTGTCAAGAAAGTACTTTTATTTATATAAAGCATCAACAAAATTATTTAACAGCACAATTGTGACGTAATTGAGTGATTTAAATTCTTCATATATTTATTTTTTTATAAAGGATTTGTCGATCTTTTATTTGGCGGTCGGGGAAGGAGATTTAATTGTCTGGTGTGACGTAAGATCCAACGAAGTAAAAACCTGGAAGATAAATTTAAATTTAAATCAATGAAAAGATTTAAATTATGATGACGACTGACCTCTTGGGGTGGATTGAGTCAGGTGCGATGAGTAAACGATCTGTTGATGATCTGGCTGCGGAATAATTATCTTTGCGTTTTCCGTAGCCACCCGCTGTGCTTAAATTAACTGGTCGAAAAAATCTGGTTTCACGAGGTGTTAAAAAATCCTTCATTGATTTAACATAATAAACAGTATCTTGATTCCTTGCTACTGCATCCTGAGCTACGATCAATCCTAATACAACCATCATCACCAGTGACAATCGTGTGATTCTCTAGAAATATTGACAACTGCAGTTAAACAATTTTTTTATTAGTTTAAAATAAAATCCCGTTTTAAAAAAGAAATTGTTAAAATTTTTGGTTTATTTATTCGTTGGAAGTTCAGTATATTTTGAAATTTACATGGAATATTGAAATTTTTTAATTTTTAATAAAGAAAATCCGATTTTTCAAAGTTTAATAAGTTATTTTTTTGTTTTAGTTAAATTTTTTTTTTCCTTGTTTTAAGAAAATATCTGAATTATTTATCGAGTATTTATAATGCAAAGGTTTCACGGTTTTTTTTTTTGACAATTTTTTTTTTTTAGCGTTCGGCGATTTTTCCTCAAAAAATGAATGACAATCACTTTTCAGATGAAAAAAAAAAAAATTGTTTTCTATTTTTTTAAGTGCATTGTAATTTTAATGAATTTTATAAAATTTCTATAGCGTCAAATAACTTTTTTTATTTGAATACATAAATTTAAAAAACAACAAGTTTAATAAATATAATTAAATTGACATATAAACATAAGCGAAATACCACTCTACTTGTTGTCTGACTCATCATGAAATCTCCGAAACTATTTATCTAATTGACTTGAAATTTGGTAAGTACACTCCACTTACTCTATTAACATTCACTTAGATTTTGAAAAACTTCACTCACAAAGCAGATTGCGGGAAAGTAAAATTGAAAAAAAATAAAGTATTTACATTATGGCTTTTGCATGGCTTTTGGACATTTTTAAAATTTTGGAATATAGATTTTTAAGGTCAGATATAATGCAACAAAAGTTTAAGCAAACAATTTAAATGAAATTATTCTCACAAAAATTTTTTATCTATCATAATTTATGAGGTTTTGCAATTTTTATAAAAATTAAACTTTTTAAAATATCTCGAAAAATGAGTCAAGTATAAAAAAAAAATGTTTTACGTAGAGCGAATGTGATTTTCGATCATCTTCATTTTTAGTCGTCTCGCGCAGTTACCGAGTTACATCGGGCGAAAAAATGGAAATCTATAAAATCAACAAATACTACTCTTCTAAGGGGGGATTATGCAATAGAAAAAAATTTTTCAATCCCCAAGCGTTGTTTTGAAGACCCTAGGCCAGTCTCTAAACCTCAAATTCATGAGAAATAGTCATGTAATATAGTGTTAAATGTTTTACTTCACGATGGTATTTTTCTAAAAGTTACTTTCGCGTCTAAAAAACACTCGAAAAAATCAGTAACCCCCTGACCCGGTCTTTTAGAACTATCATTCACAAAAAAAATTTATATAAAATAAGTAACTCACCCAGCGAAGCGGGCGTGCACATGCTATAGTATTTGAATATAAAAAAAATACCGTCATTGAAATCACCAAAATAATGTTATTATTAGTAAAAACTATCATCACCATATTTTTTTTTTAATTTTAGTTTTTTCACTACTTAGATTTCACACAATACTTTTCTTTGGTAATTTAAAAAAAAAAAGAAAAAAAATTTTTTCCACGCAGAAATAGCTACTGCATTACAGCAACGATTTAAAATTTTGTTGTGAAACCCCTTCACGATTTTTAAACTATTTAAACACAATTTAAAGTATATCTCTAAATTTTCTTCAAACTAGTCGATTGAGTAGTTGTAGAGTTCTACTTAATTCAAAAAAGTGAATAAAAAATTTTTCTCACTACACATTAACTGTTTTTTCAATCTAAAAAAAATTTTTTTTTTAATTTATTTAGCTTTGATGCCTCGTTTTCAAAATTGGTAAATAAAAAACGAAAAAATGTTTGTACTTATATGTGTATTATCAATATGACTTTTTGTCGGATAATCAACAGAAAAATAATATTTCTTTATAACTAAAAAGACAAAAAAAATTTTATTTTTCAACAACACAATTTTTATCAAACTTTTGACAAATATTATCAAACACAATTCATCATTACGTTCACTCCTATATGAGTACAAGACGATAAAAAACTTTAACGAAATTCATACCCATAAAACGAACAGAAAAAAATGCTCCACCCTGTCATTATTGACGGATTGTATACGCAGGGGAAAACTGAACTTCCAGGGATAATTAACCGTATAGTCATGACGTGTCAGAGAGTCACGCCTTTATAGTTCACATGTAAAATTAGTAAAACAAAATTTGTATAAAGAAAAAAACAAGCAAAGTGAAGAAAACCTTTTTTCGAGTCTTCATATCACCAGATAGAATGCAACAACTGAACAACTTAGTGTTTTGATTTGATTAATCGTGAGACTGTGGACCATTGGGTTCCATAAGACAATTTGCAACTGGGTATTCAATTCGATCGCAGCTCCTTTTTGTGCGTGAAGCCGCTACCGTCGACGCCGCAGTCGCCGCCGATCCGCCGCCTACCGCAATGTATTACCTGATGCAAAATGCCGCAGGTTTGTCGAAGATGCGTGTGAGCATCTTGCTCGCCTACGTATCTCCGTAGACTAATCACACTTTGCCTTTACGAGCGAGGAGTGTGCCGTAAATATTGTTCATTGTTTTCATGACATTTTACCTCTTTTTTTTTTAATTAAACAAATTTTATTTTACTGCTCGTTTGTACTGGTCCAAAACGATTACTGGAACTGTCGCAAATACAACGGATTTTGGCAGATTGGCGAATTTGGATATCAGGTGAAGAAAGTGAATTATTGTTGTGCCCTCTGACTCCCATTCGCTTCCAATTTTCCCACTGAAAAAATAAAATTTGTTAGCAATTTTTTTGGAATACTGTTTTTTACAGCCAAGCTGTATTTTTGATTGATTTTATGAATTTTTAGTAGAAATTATGCAATTTTTAAAAAATCACAAATTTCACTAATTCAATATTTGAAAAAAAAAATGATTTGAATATAAATTTTCGATATTGAATAATTGTCTAATAAAGAAAAACAGTTTTAAACTTCATTTTCTTCGAGGTAAAATACCTTAGACATTGCCAAGGTCGAAAAATGGTTTTTTTCAACGTCTAAAAGTCAATATACCTCGAAGAAGATGCTTAAAAAACACTCGAAATAAGTGAAAATCACCTGGACATCATCATCGTCGAAAGTTGATTTGTTTAACCGCAATAAATTATAAAATTTCGTTTGAAACAAATCAAGATAGAATGTATCCCTTGAAATAAATATCAAACAAACGAGAATCGCATGTGTCCCTATTTTTCTAAATTTTATGAAATTCTGGGGAAATATTTTGGTTACTAGGTGAATATCTCGCTTAAATAGACGGTCTATCGAGGAAATGTTAAATCCATTTGACAGAGAATTGACGATACAAGACAAGGTATCCAAAAACAGTTGGATATCTTCATTGGAAACTTCTTCCCCCACCTGTCTTATCAAAAAATCCTCACTACGTTCTTCTATTCATGTTTGCAGCCAAGAGCGCGAACGCATATATGCACAGTTCACTGTAAGTACAGTAAACAGTCATCCACAGTGCACCAGTGGCATGCACAAAGACCCTCTCTCTCCCAAACATGGTAAAAATTACATAAAAAAAATTGAAGATAAATGCAACAAAAAAAAATTAATAAAGCCATTTTTAAAATTTTCATTAAGACGTCGTTTTTTTAGCGCCCACTAGACAAGAATACACCCCTAAGTGCAAGCGTATCGGTGACTCGCCTAAATAGGTCATAGCCATTAATATAATATCGGCGGAATGTTTCGAAATAATTTATTTTAGAAATGTATTCTGATTTATTTTTACTAAAACGCAATCCCTCTCTCAACGATGTTACACTCAACAGAACATTTTTTTAAATATTCATCAACTACGCCTTCAAAAAGTATAAAAAATATCCCTAAAAAAAACCAAGTACTCTCTTTAAAATTAAAATTTTAGCCTATTTAATGAGAAAAAAAATTTATCCGAGCAAATATTCAAGTCACAAATTTTTTATCTGATATTTAAAAAAAAACATCAATCCTTAAAACCGAAAAATGCATAAAATTTATCATTTTAACTACAATCAAAGCTCTTTAAAAGCATTAATCGCCAGGTGAAAGAGGTCATCTAGAACTGCAACTTCTTCGTTGGTCCATATCAACCCCAGTTTCGTAGTTGCGCTAGGAGCGCCTGCATATAAACCTGAGTGTGCATTTAAACTTTGACCTGGCGAGGGTGAAACAGTAGTAGTTGGTTGAAGAAGTTGGAGAATAGTTGCATTTAAGAAGGTTTCATATACGAGAACTGACGCCAATCACGTGTCAGCAATTATATCTATCGACGCTTTCGGGCTTAAAACGTTTGCACTATCAAATTTTTGACAATTTTTGGCAACCATGGCTGTTTTTTTGCCGCGTTTTTGACGCACCTAGGCTCCTATACCTCCGGTGTTTCGGCAAACGGAAGTTAGGTCAAAAAAAAAACTGTAAGATTTCGATTTTGATGTGTAAGCGTAAGCGTTTTGAGCGCGTGAGCGTTCAAGTCAAGTAGCAATGCATTTTTCCCCAAAATTAATCGAAAATCGAAAAAATGGGGACATTTTCGACGGTCTCTTTTTCTCGAATCATCTTTCGGGATAATTTCAACATTTAATTGTTTGATAGATTTTTACGTTCATGGTAATAACTTTACTCGCTGACAAAAATAATAAAACGAAAAACAAATTTTTCTCTATCCGTCACAAAAATTTTCCATTATTACAGCCATGAGTAAACAAGATATTGAGACGACTATTGAAAATCTCCAATGTTTCAATAATATAATCGTTCTTTTCTATTCAAGGAAAATCGCTCATTAAGAAGAATCAAAGTGAATGATTATACCATCAGTCTGCCAAAACACACACCCATTGTGTTCCAGATAATTCGAAGGGAAAAAGCACTTGGCACGTAACCAGGGGGTTTAATCTCAATTCTCGGTTTGGCAGGTTTATTTTTCTGTTTTTTTCACATGTAAAAATCGAGCGAAAAAAGTATCATTTTTTCATACTAGTGAAAAATAGTATATTGTTCACCAAGGGAGCAAAAGAGGTCATTTCGACCGTGAAAATACTGTCCGAGCCGAAGGCGAGGGCAAGAATTCACGGTCAAAACAACCTCTTTTGCATCTCGAGGTAAACATACTTTTTTTCGTCGTAGCGGGAGGAAATAGAGTTTTTGTTCCCTCTACGACGAAAAATAGTATGTTTACCTCGGGATGCAAAAGAGGTTATTTTGACCGTGAATTCCTGCCCTCGTCTTCGGCTCGGGCAGTAAACTTTTCACAGTCGAAATAACCTCTTTTTCTCCCTTGGTGAACAATGTACTATTTAGACTTACTTTAGATACTAACATCAGTCGTTAAAAAATTATCCAACTTTATGATCGCTTCAGAGTGGAAAAAATCGAGCATTATCGACTTTTGTTGCGAAATAGTATATTACATACCTAGGGCAGTAAAACAAGGAAGGTCTCAGATCACATGTTAGTCGACTGAGGCTTCCTTATTTACTGCCCGTGGTGTGTATGCGGGACGAAAGTCGTCGCTTTCGGCGCAGTAGTGAGAAAAATATGTAGTATGACTCATTTGAATTCTTTTAAAGAAACAAAAGTATTGCACAAAAAATTTGTACGAAAAAAAAAATGAATAAAAATAAGAAAATTTTTTTGTGATCGCAAAAAGTCCACCGATATTTTTTTTATAGAATTAATCAAATTGAAGCATTACCTGTCTGCAGAAACGAAGGATAGCAGATACTTGCAGAGAAAGGATATATAATTTTCAAAAACATCATTGGAAAATTGTCGCAATAGTGTTTGAATTCCTATGATAAACACAACAGCATCCACGGGATCTTGAATTTTTTTGCTCAGCAGACTAGCTGGAAAAATACCAAAAGCATAAGTAGGATTATTTTCAGATGAATGTCTTGTATGTATTCATGGATTGGAGTTCTCTATATAGAGCGTAGAAAAAGCAATTTCAAGAAACTAGACTTATGTAAATAGATCTAAACTAGAAATATCTTTCTATTAGGAAAAGTAACAAAAAGTCAATTTATTCTTGTAATGGAGCTTTTATCATTATTGCGTTTTCCAAGAAGTGGTGACGCGCTCTGGTTAAGTAAAATACTTCGTCATTTACGGTTGTATAATGCTTGGAATACCTGTGTTTTTGCAGTAATGAAGCTTGTGAAGATGCGACGCGCTGAGCACAAGTAATAATAGGTCCAAATTATTTATGCTGGATAAATTCAAATAGATTTTATTTAAATTATCGCTTATTCCTGCCCAATCAAGCCGCACACTTAATTCGTGAATTAATTCACGCTCAGTTGCACTCAGTGTATGTTCATCCGTCCTTTTACTAAGCTCATCCAAAATAGCACTGCGAAAAAAAAAAAAATCCGATTCAAAAATTCTTTCATTCTTTAAATAAAAAAGATGTTTTCCACATAATTTTTTCGAAAAAATCTAAATTTTTTATAATTTCACATTCAAAAATTCATTTTTATCATTTAAATCTTAAAATTTGATTAAAATAATTAAAATTAATAAACTATCAATACTTTCATTCGCAAAATTGTCAAAAAAATGACTTTCTAAAATATCAAATTAAAGATGTCCCAAAAATTGATTTAATTTAATTTTTTAAAAAGTGGAAATAAAAATTGCATGAAAAAACGAATAAAAAATTTTCATTAGCTCGATTAGTTGGATTAGCTGGTTAAAAATTTCAATAATAAAACAACTACAAAATAGATTTAAAATATCAAAATTTCAAAAAAGTCTTCTAAACATCGTACTTAAAAAAACTTACATATTGAGCGTCCTCAGAGCAGCTTCCATGTGTTTAGCTTCGAATTTACAAGCAGTATTGAGCTCATAATCAATTTTATTTTTCAACAATTGATAATGTCCAATGCGCCCAACACATTCAGCCAACTGGGCCCAAATCTTGGATTGATTAGCCCCAATCGAGCAAAGTTTTCCCGCATGTAAATTCTCAAAATTCCCAACAATGCCGCGACACTCCTCCAGCATGGAAACCCAAGTTCTGTCTCGTGCCGCGGCCTCCAGGTGTTTAGAAAAATTCTTCAATTCCACAATAATAAAATGAGACAGTAGTTTCCCAAGCCCAAAAAGTCCGGGCGCGCCAACGGCCGATAAAATCAACGAGAAAACCTTGTGATTAATAACTTCATTCTGACTTTTCAGATCGTACCAGGCAAGTGCATGCTCAATATAAACCGTAGATTTGGGATCAGTAACGCGAATTAACTCCCTAGCTAGACAACCCATAAAAGTCCCGCCATTCGCATCGGCAGCCAGAGAAATCTCTATTTTTTCTTCATGTGCCAACATTCTCCAAGACTTCCCCAACGTTGTATCCTTACACTCGTCCTCCAACGCAAGATTGATTATATACGTGATCTCCTCATGCCACACTTTCAAACTATTAATATTAATATAGTCCTGAATGTATTGAAAAGACTTGCGGTAGCCATCCATGACCGTGGCCAAATCCGTCAACTTGTCTACCAAACTGACTTTCGACTTGGAATCAAAGGACAATCCACGGTGCAGAGCAATTGCGACCTTTTTCACGAGTTCCTGACGAATTCCATCCTCCAGCAGACGGTGCGAATCCACTCGAAGAACTCCCAAAGACACGCTCCGCAATGATAGCACACCCTTCGTGAAAACCGAAACCGCGTACGTCAACTTGGCCATCTGCAATCGCTCATTCAACTGTGCATAGTCCTTCAGTTTATCCTTGTAGAGCTTTGTAGGAATCTCCTTGAAAACATTCGTCTCCAAATGGACAATTTGGGCCAAAAGGCCGAAAACAGTTTCGGGTATAATCTGCAAAACTCTTCTGGCATAGCTCTCAAGTTCGCGACTGTAATATTGCGACACGGAGGACAGATCTGGACTGCGTGCCTGATTTACTCGCAGAAGTGGAGTCTCCAGTGCCGACGCCATCTTTAGAAAAAGGGCCTTCAGTTGGATTACTGTCGGGGGGTTCTTTTTTATACTTGTCTGCATGATACTGATGAAGGTTTCCATGATCTTCCACGCGTAGCAGCAGTCTGTCATGATGTTCAGGGCGATCATTGTGTTCTCGGTGATGCTGCCCGTGCGCAGCATGCTCAAAAGGATCTCCCGGGTGTCGGTTAGATATTGGGACACTTGAAGGTTCTTGTCAAGTTGATGAAATTCTTGAACTTCTTCCAGAGCCTGGACTAACTGGCCGATTTTCCTTCCGTCTTCTTGAGACAGTGAGTTTACATGTGCGCTGATTTCTTTAAACCAAGTTTTTAAGCAAGCATTCGCCTCGATGTCATCCAATTGCTTGTTCGTACTAACAACCTCTGCCAATGCGTTCATTCGGTCTACACAATTCTTTTTATTCGCCGTCCACGTGGATTCTTTGTCCTGGAGAAGTTGCTTGTACATCTGTTTGACATCCTGCTCAATTTCAGCGGTACTTAGCAATAGTCTTAGGCTTTCTTCGGCAGAGTACTTGCTTTCGTTTATTATTTGTTGTTTCAGCGTTCGAACGCGTTTTGACTCGTCGTGGAAAATTGTAGGTGTTGATGTGTGTAAAAGCATCCAGTGCAGAGCTACATTACACTCTCGAATTAGTTTTACAACAGATTCTATTTCGTTTTCGTCTAGGGTTGGAGCTAACTGTAACTTTTCCGTCTCTGCGATCAATTTCTGGAATAAGGAGTTTTGCTTGAATGTGAACAGTATTGAGAAATGCTGATTGTTTTCGTCTTAGAATATCGGTATTGTATGGCATTTCAATTGAGAGCAATGCCTTGGAAATGCAACTTACATTTGCAAGATAATTATCTCGAATACAGGTCAATCCGGAATTAATTTTGTTGGTGATAAAAGAGAGAGAATATTTGGAGAAATACAGTAGGGTAAAATTTCAAGTGGCGCCTTTTTTTTTATAGATTTAATTTAGTTGATGAAGGGAGAAAAAGTTGTGTTAAGCTAACGAGCACTCATGATGGAGAGAAAAAAATTTAACAATTAAAATTCTTGGAGGAAAGAAAAATCTAATATTCCGAGCGACAGGTTGTTCATCCGCATGGTAATATTTCTTTGCGGAAAATATGTGACAAAATCTTTTTATATCCGCCGTGAAGTTACAAACAATTATTATTTTTGTCTCCCGTCAGGCCATTAAACGAAGGGTTGAACGGACTTCCGCAAAGCGGTGTTTTTTTTTATGATGAGAATTATGACCGCGAAAGCAAATAAAAAATGTAATATTCTTCGGGTGCCAAAAAACGGCAATGAAAAAGTGAGAAAAAATGTTTGAGAATTAAAAAACGGAGAATGAATACTCAAAAACAGTCGCATTTTTTAGTTTTTATGAGATTAATGTGGATCGAAATTCTCTAAAAATGATATCAGTTCAATCGATGAATCAAAAAAATGTAGTTCAAAAATGAACGTTTCATCTTACGTCCATAGAAAATTTTCTTTTTTACCCTGTTTAGCAAGGTAGCAAAGAAACTCATTCTATCCCGGCTGAAAAAACAAAATGCGCTTTTGTTTTCCCATTTAAATCAATGTGATGTTGCGTCATTCGTTCTGCCGACCGGGATAGAATTCGGCACTTTTAATCCCTAAACAGATCAAAAAATAGTATATTACATACCTAGGGCAGTAAAACAAGGAAGATCTCATGTAATTGTGTACTAACATGTGATCTGAGGCTTCCTTATTTACTGCCCGTGGTGTGTATACGATTTTTCTCATCGACGGAGCCGAAAAACGAGGACTTTGTCCCGCGCAGCCGGACGAAAGAATTTTTCCATGGACCTATGTTGAAAAGGTGTATATGCACCAAGGGAGAATACTATACCATCATAACCACGCGGGTTATGATAGTTTACCTTTCTCTCGCGAGCCGCATACACTTTTTCCTCATAAACCCATAGAAACTTTAAATTTTGTAGTCTTTTTAGAGGTTGGAAGTGACGAATTTTATTTTGATGGGAAGAACAAATGACGGGGGTAAAGTATACTATTATAACCCGCGTAGTTCTGGTCCTCGCCTTCGGCTCGGGTCACAATTCTCCACGCGGATTGGAATAGTACACTTTTCTCCCTAGGTGCACAATATACTATTTCGTCATAGCGGGAGTAAATGGCGTTTTCCCTCCTTTTCCAGAGCAAAATTGCTCCCGGAAAAGAGGGAGCAAAAACCCTATTTTCTCCCGGTACGACGAAAAACAGTACATTGTTCACCAAGGCAGCAAAAGAGGTCATTTCGACCGTGGAAAGTTTACTCATGGACTCATGGTCAAAATAACCTCTTATGCATCCAGAGGTAAACATACTATTTTTCGTCGTAGCGGGAGCAAAAACCCTATTTTTCTGCCGCTACGACGAAAAATACTATGTTTACCTCGGGATGCAAAAGAAGTTATTTTGACCGTGAGTTCACCCTCGCCTTTCGCTCGGGCAGTAAACTTTTCAGGGTCGAAATGACCTCTTTTACTCCCTTGGTCAACAATGTACTATTTCAATTTCAGGAAAAATTAAAAATCGTCTCATATAGTGTATAGTGTAAATTAATTTTAAATTAATAAAAAAATATATACATAAACCGATCATACCTTAACTCGTTGGCCATAGCTTTGTGAAATTTTCCTGATATTTGCAGCATCAAGAGTATTGTTTAGTGCCGTTCGAGCAGCTTTATACGGAGCCCACCAGTCGCACAAATTTAAAACAACTCCCATGTAGATACTAATAACCCAATTATCCGGAAAGAAGCGATCGACAATCTCCCGCATGGCCGCCGAGCCCGAGTGCAAAATGGCAGGTTGAAAGGCGAGAACCACCACGAGAATGGCTGCCTGATTAGCCGAAGCAATGCTGCGATGCTCCGGATTGGGAAAAGCGAGCGATTGATTGTAAATCTCGTCGGAGCGCAATCGGCCAATCAAAAGGTCGATGAACGAGGAGTTTATCGGCACTCTTTTGAAGTAATCCTCGGGGTAATTTGCCGGTCGCTTTGAGGATGATCTGGAGAATCCAGTGGATCGTAGAAGCATGCAAACGTCGTCTATCCTCGTTGCTGACGATTTCTGGGCGTGATAACGGTTGTAAGACACCAGGAGCCGCTCTCGTACCTGCCCTTCAAACTGATAGTCCACTAGAAGCAGCATCACCCCGTAGAGATACACTGCTTCACACTAAAATCAATAACTTTGATGTAATCCAAGAAATATTTTGATATTTTTTTGTTTTCTTCTACTAATATTATAACCGAGACAACTTCGACAACTTTTTTAACATCTTAACAATCATGAAATTAAATAATTATTGTTTTTTGTGCAATAAAAAACCATCTTATTAGGTAGTCAGATAGAAAAATGTATTTTGAGCTTACAAACCAATTTGTTTAATGGAATATTTCGTTTGTCGTTAACGTTAGACGAAAAACTCATGATACCTTTTTTCTTCTATATTAAATTTCTTAACTTTTTTGTTTAAACTTTTTTTTTCTATCATTAATATTGACAGAGTAATAACGCTAAAAAACACAATTTTCTGTATTTTCTGCTTGAAAATATTATTACTGACTTTCGGAGCGTGATTACTCTGTAAATATTGATCGTAGAGGAAAAAAGTTGTATATAATAAAAGTAGATAATTTAATATAGAAGAAAAAAGATCTTTTGGATTTTTTGTTTAAAATTAACGATTAAAGAGATATAGCATTAATTGTTCGGCTCCTACCGGCATATTGAGTTTTTTATCTTTGCCAAAGTTTTTTGAAAATTAATTTTTCAGACAAACCATCAATTGTTTGCCTTCCTCGTTGAGCATAACAGTCTCTACTGACTGCTGGATGTAAATTCCATCGTCCAGCTCGTCGATATAGGCGTTTAGGTCTGTTACATATTTGTGAATGCTTTCGCAGGCTGAGTAAAATCTCGAGAGAACGTCAGAATAATTTTCTCGAAGGCTCTCGTCGAGCTCTTGAAGTACCTGGAAATAATAAAAGCAAAAATAAATCAAAATTTACAATTATATTAAAAAAAACAAAAAACAAAATAATCAACTCACAGGATCATTTTCGATTTTTTGTTCGTGGACATTTGCAGTGTTGAAGTAGGCGAAATCAAGAATAATTGATCCATACTTTTGAACATGACGTTTTGTATCGAGTCTGTAAAAATTTTAATTTAGTATTTTTTCTACTTTTTTTTTTTTTGTAAGTAAATGGAACGATAAATTCTCAATATTAACCTAAAAACAGGCGGTACATAGTCTTTCAGTCGCATTAACTCGGCGATTATCGCATTTCCTCGGGACACTAGGCGTAAAAGATTTTGTCCACAAATATTATTGTTTGCCAAGAAATCACCCATTATTTACAGATAAACAATCCTTGAAATAACACAAAAACTTTCGCCAATGACAGATGCTATGAATGCGATGATCAGCTGAGAGGTTTGACATCACCATCTGCATTTTGCTGATCATGGTTGGCTGCACTGCGAAAAACGTGTGTGTTGGTGCGCTCTCTCTCTCTCTGTTGTTGTATGCCCGCGAAATTTGAATTCAAGTGTCGATATAAATTTTATAAATATTACTATTGTTATCCAACCGAAGTGTTATGTAAGAGTATACCGTTTTATTTACTAGAACACGATGAAAAAAACGAAATGACGAACTTGGAAAATTTTCGAGTTTGAGTACCGAAAATGAGCGATTTTCGGTCGGCTCGAGCGGAGCGAAAATGACTGTTTTCGCTCCGCTTGAGACATTATTTCGCTCCGACCCGAGAATCACTCTTATTCGATCACTACTTTCTACGCATAAAAAAATCATAGAGTTAAGTCACCGCAATTATATATCAACTTAATTAAAATGAAAAATAACAAAACAAAATTTACAGTTGTGTCGTTGAGGGATTGTATTTACATATACGTGAATACTTACTATAACGTTAAATCAGATGACAAAAAAAAAAGATTAGAATAGTCTATCAAAAAGTGCTAAAAGCATTCCAGCGCTACCGCCACTACTCTGCATTTCTATTTTTCTACGGTCTTCTGTCCAAGTTGAAAAATTTGGCCGCGTGGGAGATGCGTAGGAAAGTTCGCATTTAATATGTGAGACATTGCTAAGATCCTTGGCACTAATCATTGTATATAATTGTAATAATTCGCTGCGTAAATTTTCAATTTGTGACCAGTTGGGCTCGTTTTTCCGATATAGAATGGCAGCAGTTACTAATGGAACTTCATCATTCTTACTAGTGATGCAAGTCATCACGAAAGCATAATTATCATAGTCGGTCCTTAGAACAACGTGCTCTCCTAGAATCTCCTGTACTAGATCTCCCTCTGAAAGATATAATGATTTAATCACAATAAATGCTATGCTTGGAGAAAAAATTAGGTTCAAATATATATCGCTTCATATTGAGATAATGTAAAAATGTTATGAGAATCAAAGAATCAGTAATTTGGTAGTCTATTAAAAATGTAGTATAAATTTTTGTTATGTTTTTTTTTTAAGTGAAACTTCTTTTGGGACGTTGGGTACAGAAAACCGACTTTGCTGGGGCATAAGCTGGAAATTCGCGTCATCGTTTTAGTGTAACGTTCCGGCAATCTTCGGCTCCGGAGCCGAAGACTCTCGAAGATTGGAAGTGGAAGAGAGGGTACACGTTCGGCGCTCGAGCCGAATGAGCCCGAAGAGTAGAGTGAAAGGCTAAGCGTTCGAACGTGTGCCTCTCACTCTCTCTCATTCGGTTATACCGTTCGCTTTCGAGTATGCTCGGGCTAAAAGCCGATTGTCGCCGAAGGCGACAGCTGTTGTTGTCGATACCTTGTACAAGATAGATAGTTTAATTAAATTTTAATTTAAATGGTGCCTTTAATTATAAGTCTGATATTAATATGTTGCATATGAAAAGAAGTTTCACTTCTGTAGTGTGGTTGTAATATGTAGCACACTCGTTTTTTTTTGTTTCTGAGATATTGGATAAAATGAAAATTTTTTCTTATAACTTTTTTTGTTGTGTTGCGTATTTATCGACTAATTTAACCCTTTCATTTCAATAATACCATTTCTTACTTTCAATAATTGAACCATTGAAGTTCAGTATGCCGTTAGTAGATGTCTCGGCGTTTGTGAAACTCATGTAGATACCAACATTATTAACTCCATTATTAAACCTGGAAAATACTCCTGGAAAATAAATATAATATTAAAGAAAGATTTTTATAAAAACACATATTTATCCCCAAAAAACTGTTTACAAGTAGCATAGAACTCCGCGTATTGTCTGAATTATATGAATAAACATTACTACGTAATATACAGTGCTTGTATATTAGGGTGGTCCAAAAAACCTATTAATTAAAACCATTTTTATTTTTTGGGACTCGTATATAAAAAAAACGTGGTTTATCATATTCTAAGAACGATCTTAAAAAAATTAGCCCTATATAAGTATTTTTAGAGATCGCTCACAAATTTTAGAATCTCCAAAAAAAAGTCAAAATGTGATTGTAGACTAATTTATTTTCAGATCTTTGAGACATGTATTAGAAATAAGTTCTACAAAGCTTCAGTTCAAAATACTGATTTTAAGAGCCACCTATGAATTTTAAGATTTTTAGCTACATTATTGATTTCGATAATCTGAAATGACCTCTTCGCAAGCTACCTTTGAAACTGCTTATATAGCGATAGATCGTCAATATCGAGCTACGACTTGCTTTTTTCCACGCTCACCCCCCGAGTAAAAATGAAAACGTCCAAATACCGTCCAAACTGCGTCCAAATGCCGTCAATTTTATTTCATGTCTAAATCTCGTCCAAACAGCGTCCAAATCCCGTTCGCT